>BBSZ01014907.1:9014-32676 GCA_000981365.1 Subanguina moxae | reverse complement strand
TTGCTCAGAAGAAACTATTCATTTTTTCACTGGTTTTAAAATTCTGTGCAGAGTTCCAAAGCGATTTGTCTACCAGCATCGGTCACTGGAGACACAGTCGTAGTGGAAGGCATGGCTGGATTGGTCTAAAACATGTTTTCTCTTATATACTTTCTTTTATATTTATTTTAGCCAGTTTTTTCTTTTCTGACACTGGCATTTCGGTTTAGCTGCCTGACAGTTTGTACAAGTGTCAGGACCCTATGCGACAATGAGGCCCTACAACTAGGCTTTAGGCTCAAGATAGGCTAGTTACGTTAGCCGAGACCTAGCATATACCCTGTTTCACTTAGGCTTAGTGGTTTACGGCCAACAAATAATTTGGCACCCGGGACGAGTTGAGCCTCATCCTACAAAACTTCGACAGGATGCTAGATAGGACGCCATCACGAGATTTTACAAAGTGTCAGGCAGCTAAACTGACAAGTTGGTGTCAGAAATGAAAGCGCTGATTTTAACTTACTAAATTGTTGGCTCCACCTGCCGCAGCAGCAATGCTGGCAGCCGCCATTTGCTTGGCAAACAAGTCTAGTTGCTCCTTCTCTTTTTCATTCAGATCTCTTGCAAATTTCCCATTAATGTAAACTTTGTGATTCTAAATGATAAAAAATTGATAAATTACATCCACATTTTACATCTTACTTGTTTATAGTAGTTATATATTTTCTGGCGCTACTGTATTATACCGCCCCCCCCCCCAATCGTTTATTCTATCAAGCCTTTGTCTGGGGCGACAGAGGCTTGAGAGTTAGAGATGCGCACACAGACTTACCTGTGAGATGAATCCGAGCAAGATTCTGGAGAAATAAATGCATTTCAGGCCTTTTTTGTTATAATGAGAAAAACATGGTAAAAGGGCAGGTTTGCAGAAAAAACTGCCTTAACCACAAATTACTGGCTCAAAACGACTCGCTTTACCCTTTTTAGGACACTAAAATAGGTTAGAGGGGATGTACATGTATTTTGTGGCAGTTGAATATATATATATATTAATTTTTTGGGAGCGGTATAAACGATTGAGGAGGACTCCTCCTGGAGGAGTATCATGCAGGAAAGTCTATTTTCTTGTATTTTTAGATCCAAATCCTAGTTTTTTTTTATTCCCTCTTTTCTTAAGACTCTGATGTAGCTTTATCTCTTATTTTTATCATCAGTATCTTTCAGCCAGGTCTCTTTCTCTCACCTTATCTCTATTATATACCTTAGTGCCGAATTGTCGCCCGACCGAACACCGGACGTAAAAATAATGCCGACACATTGGACAACAGGCATCGGACGGTCTGTCCGTTACACCCCTGGTATAAAGCAAGTTGTACAAAGTTTTTCTCAAACGACAGTTCGACATGTACAAACCTTCTTCAAAATACTCTAGTCAGTAAAGTGCGGTGCATAGTTACACGAACATTGCTTATTAGTAGTATTAACTCCCAAGCTACGATCTGGGGTCTTTTTTGAGCACACAAAGCTTACAGAGCTTTTTAATTTTGTGGTAGCGGGTAAAAAGAGCAGCGCAAAAAAAAAGAAACAGGATTAATTACCGTTTTGGAAGCCTTTATAGCTGAATGTGAGGCTGAAGGCCAGTCTAAGAGCGCCTATCTTGTGTACAGTGTGCGGAAGAGCCTGCAGCAGCCTCACATTCCGTTACAATATTCAATTTGACACCTGTTGCTTTTTTTGCTTAGCTACAATTTTGTGATTATGACCTAAAACTGCAGAAGGACCTTTTTGCACAAACAGGTGCTTGTTACAGTTATGCAAAGCCCTAAAACGACACTAGCAATATGGTATAGTACTTTTGTAGATAATTTTTATAAAAACTATATTTGTGAGAAAAACACTTGTTAACCTGCACAGTGCATCCCCCAAGAATATAAAGAGTGGTCTGATTGCTGACACAAAAGGCTGGCATAAGAGGGCGATTAGGTATAACCGGCAGGGTGCCATTCTTCTGCATAATAACATCAATTTTGGCATAAGCAGCATCTACCTTCTCCTTGAAAATAAACTATTAACAAGTAAGAATGAAATGTGCATCCTTTAATGCAAATAAATTTGTCCAAAACATACTTTATCTAGTAAAAATATTAAAAAGCAGGAAAATTGAGATCAATTATGGCCTTATTAAAGAATCAGGCCCATTTTTTGCTTTGGTGCCCCCCCCCCCCGTTGTTTTTCATGTGTTTTTTTGTAATTTGCTTATTGTCTTTTTCTTCTTTAATAGATCTTCTTAAATATTCTTTAAAGTTTTCAAAATTTATTATTTTTTTCCGAAATTGGATTTTTGCTTTGCTCCGCCAAGCTAAACAACCTTATATTAGGGAATTCTACATGTTTTGGTTACTGGAGCTGGGCAAAAAGTGTCTTTAGATGCATTTATGGTCAAGAATCATGCTCGGATTAATCTCGCAGGTAAGTATGTGTGCGCATCTCTAACGCTTCAAGCCTCCTACGCCCCCTCTGGGGGTGTAGGGGGCACACGGCACACACGAGACATAAATCACTCGAAAATGACTCTGGATGCATAAAACATGTATGCATACCAGAGCTTCTTTATGCGGTAGGCCCCAGTTAACAAAACTATGTTCGATTTCATACTTGAAGCAAGAAATTCTATGAAAATGAAACAGCTGGAGGGCAAATTACAAAAATAAAACACATAAAAAACAACAGGGGGACCAAGGCAAAAAATGGGCCCGATTCTTTAATAGGGCCACAATTATCATTATAAACTATAAATTTTGACTATTAAATTCTGACTATTAACAGACCTTAAACTCAAGCAACTCCCTTCTGTACCGGTCTAACTCTTGGAACTCTTCGGCATTCAGGTCTCGGATGTAGTTGCCATGGGAGAACAATTTATTACCCTATAATTCGGACAATAATTATATACTTTAAAACAGCTCACATAGTTGGTTAAAATCGCAAAAAAATCTGTCATTATTTCTATATTATTAATTAAACAAATACGCAACATTTCGGTTAGACAGGCTTACAAAATACAATATATTCAGTTTACGGCACCTTTAAAAAATCTCCAAAAAATCTCTGTTGGGCGCAGTAACTCACATTTCCCCTTAAAAAGTTACCGTATTTACTCTAATAAGCGGACACCCTTAAATTCAAAAAAATGTGTTTGTGGCATTGTGTTTTTGACCTATGTTCTGCTAGTGTCTTTTGGGCATGTTATACAGTCAAACCTCGATATAACGAACCCCCAATATAACGAAACCTTCGATATAACAAACATTTCAGCCGGTCCCCAGGGGTTCGTTATATCGAGGTTTGACTGTATACCAAAATTTAGCTTATAATCTAGGCTACATTTTGCCACCCATAGGGGTTCATTGCTACCCATTTTGCTACTATTTTACCCATTGCTACCCATAGGACTACTACCCATAGGGGAGCCATAATATGCTAAGCCTCTTGCAAAGGTCTCAACTTCAAAAGAGTTCAGCAACACGTTTACTCATTCATGACCTTCTTTAAAGAGCAACAACTTACCGTGACCACACATCCAACAGCACCACCCATAGGGGAACCATAATACTGGGCATTTACAATAACACAATAGAAAAACATCCCGAAGCCAAGCACAAATGAACTGAAAGAGAGACTGAACAAGGTCATAGCTAGAGTGGATGTGCGCAGAATAAAATAGTATTGCGGCTAAATATAAGAATTTTAATTGTACTTTAATAATTTTACAACAAGCTGATCAAGTCAGAATAGTTGAAGTCAAGCGATTAGCTGGCTATAAAAGGTTTCCTGCAAAGAAGTTCTAGCTGAGAGTAAGAGCACTTTATGAATGTTATCTATCTGATTTTGTTTAGAGAAGGAAATTTGGTGGACCCAATATTTTCTATCATTTGTGGTCGCAGATAGCTTGTTGTTGAATGTTTAAAATGTGTCAGCTCGATAGAAATAAAGGTATTTGAAGCAAAATTCCGGCTAAATTATTAAAAGTTTGGAGTGCGCCACCAAACAGCAGAAGCACCAAATTTCTTTATTCCACAATATATTTGCGCAGACAAATGAGACTCGTTGGATTTGGATATCTCACTTTCGAAATCATCACTCAGACAACTGCGATAGTCTTCCTCATCACTGATCAACTGATCGTCTCTTATAGCATGTTCGGAGAAGGCCAATTTTCTGAAAATCAAACTACTAGTATAAGCAGAAAACAGGTGGTTTACTAATGCCAATTTGTAAGTTCGGAATAGATAAATAATTTGTCGGAAAACCTTCTTAGACATGCAGAGAGTCTGCACAAAATGGCCTCTGTTAAAGGTTCAAACAACACAAGATTACCACAAAAAAAAACGAAACTTTATGTTAAGCTTACTCCTTACCAACTGACGCACACCCAAAAATTCGACTGCCGACTACATTTCAATCACAAACTTGATGCGGTTACAACTTGCCTGGCCTGAACCTTCTTCAAAAACAAAATTTGATTGTACACTTAAAAGCTGAACTCTATTGAGCAAAAGTCTATCACAGAAATTTTGGCTGGGCACAAAACAAGGGAGCATAAAATGTTGTAGCATGATATAAGAAAGCGAATAAAAAGAATGCAGCTGCGCTTTCATAAATCTCCACCTGTAGAGCTAGTTTTTGAGTTTCTTCTTCACACAAATTCTGTTGACCATCTTTACCATTGTTCATACAAGCAGCGGTCCGAAACTCTGAGATCACTTGAGACTAAAATACTTGAGTAGTCCCATCAACCAGCTGGCTCTGCTCATCCTCTCTGCTTTAAAAAGAAAGCGGTGTACATCTAAAAACTAGTGAATTTTGATCCTATAGTTAATCTAATGGCTTTGTCACTCCGTTGACAATGCACATCGAGAGAAATCTAGCTCGTTAAGTGCACACTGTTTTGTGGTGTGGAGAGATATTGTGAAAGAATTGGTCAAACAATACCCAAGCCGAAAATCACACACCAAGGGCCACCCAATATTTCTCTATTCACAATAGCAGACAGTGAGAGCATTGTTGAACAGTTTCACCTTCAAGTGCTATAGTTAAGAAATGACCCATAGATTATGCCCATAGACTAAATCAAGATATACACTAAATCGGGACTACACTAAATTGAAACTCGACTGTATAAAAAGACAACAAAGGGCACTAAGGCTTTTTTTTGTTGTTGGACGTATCCTCGAACACATATAGAGCCGGAAGTTGGAAGTGGAAGTGAAAAAAAAAGTGCGGAATAAATGGAAATGAAAGTGGATCTATTGATTTATGCATGAATCAAGTCTCTAAATCAAACATATACCGTATTTACTCTATTAAGCGGGCACCCTCTAATAAGCGGGCATCCTAGCTAATGAATTTGCAGCTCTTCCTGAGTCGTTTGAGATCTATCTCATTGTGTTTCCCAATAACATTTGAATTATGATACGAGAAAAGGCCGAAAATTAAGCGGGCAGCCTCTAATGAGCGCGCACCCTCTAATAAGCGGACCCCCTAGCAAAGGGTCGAAAAATAAGCGGGCATGCTCGCTTAATAGAGTAAATATGGTACCTGACATAATCGTGAATTAATGGGAAGCTAAAATTCTCTTATCCAATGAAAGGTCTAACAAGTCGACTGCAATGAATCACTGAATCAAATCATTTCACCAATCAAATGCAATTCCAGCTCCAAACTTCATTTGCAGGACAATACAGAAAACAGCATGAATCATTCACTGATTCGACCCCAAACTAAGTGATATCAGATTTACCCATGAATCTATCCCAAAAGCAGATGCTGCTATCTATCCATCATTACTGTTTGACCATGAATCACAAAGCAATTGCCACAGGAATATACAATCGAACACTTCATATAATCTGCTGTAGTAACGCGATTCGAAGAATTCTTACAATTGCCCAGAGGAATATAATCTCCCACAGGAATGCACTTCAAACGCTAAACCTACTCATCATGATTTAATTGTAAAGTAAGTTTAAATTCAATTATGAATATAATCAGTACACGGTAAATTGCGGGTCGCCAAAATCGGGTGGGACAAAATCGGGCCAGACGGAATTTCAAATGCGTGGTTTTTTGACATATTTTTCTCGTTTTTTTTTGCTTGTCTATTGCTCCTATGAGCCTATTTGGTGTCTTTGAACCCAAAATGGCCAAAAAATGGGGCAAAACTGTCTCAAAAACATGAATTTGAAATTCCGTCTGGCCTAATTTTGTCCCACCCGATTTTGGCGACCTGCAATTTACCCGCAACCATATAATCATCACATGTCAATCTTCTCAATTTTTAAATAGCATACCGTATTTTCTCTAATAAGGCCCCACCCCCCTTGATTTAAAATCGTGTTCTTTGCATTCTGTTTTTGACTCAACTTTTTCAGATGTCTCTCAGGTGATTTACCAACCAAATTTTAGCTTATTTTCTCAGCTTCAATTTGGTTGGTAAATCGCCTGAGAGTCATTTGGAAAAGTTGAGTCAAAAACAGAATGCCAAGAACACGATTTTAAATCAAAGGGGGTGGGGCCTTATTAGGGAAAATACGGTAATTACAGTCGACGCTCGATTTAACGGACTCCAAGGGACCGGGCTCAGCCGTCCGTTAAATCGAGCGTCATTCTTAGTCAATTTCATTGAAAACCAACCAAATCGAATTAGATTCGGGGTCCGTTAAATCGAACTGTCCGTTAAATCAGGGGTCCGTTAATTCGAGCGTTGACTGTACAACATAAAACTATCACAGAAGCCATTACCACCACAATTCTTACACACCCTTTGCAGTTTGCTGAAAATGAAATAACTTCTTTAATTTCTCCATTGTTAAGACCATTGTTCTCAAATAGACAAGCACCTGTAGACAAGGATAAAAAGGAGGAAGTTAAACCAAATATTTTTGTAGAACTTTGTACTTTTAAGCCTGTTGGTATATAATTTGAAAACAGGACGGATTTGTTTTCTATTGGACAGAATATGTTTTTTTTTTCAGATAAGTGTGCGGAGCCTGATGTTGGTGCATCAAATGTGTGATTGCATGTAAAGGAGAAAAAGGAATAATCAACTGCTTTATTATTTATCTAACTATGGGAAAAGCAGGATTATGGACATTTAGTTGATGCAGTTGCAGAACTGGCCAATGGTTCCCACCCAGATGTTGATTCGGATGTCCAGGACCACTTTTTGTTTCTCCAGATTGTTGGCGTTGTACTCCATGAAAGACTTCTTGCACTTGGCCAACTTGGAAGCTTGGCTAGGGTAGTTGGTGTTGTCCCAGATTCCTTGACGCACATTGTTGAAGCAGGTGTTGAAACCCAATTTCATTGTGGCATTCCAGGTGTTATAGTTCTGGGTGAGGACATCAGTGAGCACTGTCTTGTTGTTAGAGTCCACAGCGATCAAACTACCCACGGTGGAACAGTCGGCTGGCTTCTGGGTGGTAGTGGCTACTGGGGCAGCAGTTGAAGAAGCAGCAGTTGTTGGGCGAGGACTCGAAGAAGCAGCAGTTGTTGGAGGAGGACTCGAAGAAGCAGCAGTTGTTGGGCGAGGACTCGAAGAAGCAGCAGTTGTTGGAGATGGAGTCGAAGAAGCAGCTGAGGAGTGAGCAGCAGTTGAAGGAGCAGCTGAAGAAACCTGGTAGTTAGGTCCTGGTCCTTGGTTGAGGTCGCCACAGCCATCGAGTGAGCACTAAAATAGTTGAGTGTAAACACCTGACTGCTGCTATAAATTAGCACTTACGACGCCAGAGCAGAAGATCATCCTGTACACATTGCCCCAATCTCCTCCGCACTCAATGTCCTCATAGATGGACACCAGCCAAGGCATCAAGGAAGATGCATTGTAGCAGGCTCTGGATACATATTTAATTCTTAGGTTGATATCAACGGTTCCTTTGAAGAAGGTCTCATATTTGCCCTTCATTTCCTTCAACTGTGTTCTGTAAGTGGTGGGCAAAGAGACGTCATTGGTGACATTGTCCCAGGAAGCCAGGAACTCACAGTCGTCCACACTTGTGCCCTCCAACACAGCCTTAACGTTGACTATGCTGTAGTAAGTCTCGCAGATCGACAGGAACACCTCGAAAGAGGCATAGCCTTTGATGTGGCACTCCTTGACTGACTTCTCCAAATGGCGGTTCTTCTCGAAGAAGTCCTTGCACTTCTTGTGCACCTTACCCAACTTCTGTTGGTAGTTGTAGGAATCATCCTCGAGACAACTCCTAATCTCTTCAATCAAAATGTCTACTTGCTCCTGGTCATCAGCACTGAAGGATTCAGAGACATTCTGCAGAGCCTGCAAAACCTCGCAACTGCCACTGGCGTCCAAAGTGCAGATGCTCTGAGTGACCTTGATCTTGATGCTGATGTGCAGGTAGAGGAAGTCCTCGCTCACACCCCATTCTCCAATCTTTTTGTGACTAATTTTCTTGTGGATACTCTTGTGGGACTTGCAGAAAGCTTTGAAGGAGACAGAGATGGCCACCAACTTGTCTTCGTCAGACAGAGAACTGTTGGCAAGGTAGGAGTTCTCGCACTCTGCAATCCAATCTTCCCACTCCACCTGTTCGTCCTCATCCAAATCAGAGGTCATGTTGTGGAAGGCTTTGATGAGAGGACATTTTGATTGAAAACCTTCTCCACTTTTGTCTTCAGGAGCAGGGGTGCAGTAGCATAGGCCAGGAGCAGGAGTAGGCACTCTGGTGGGAGCAGCTGGAGTGGACTCTTCGGCTGGCTCTTGCACCAAAGGACCACAGTCGTCAGTTCGTTTCTTCTGTTCCCCAGATTCTCCACTATTAGATCCGGCCAGACATAGGGCAGGCAATAGGCACAAAACTACCAGAAAACACAATTGGTTCGCTTTCATTCTCGCTTCGGCGTCGAGGACGATGCAAGAAAGATTGCTTGATTGAGGAACATGGAACAAGTGTCTCTTTTATATGGGCTAGCGGTTGTTTGTCAAGGGTATTTGCATCTAATTTGCGATAACAAACAGTGGTATGCAGTGATGATGTGCACGAAATTGTTTCGCTGATCCCTAAAAACGTTCAGCTAAGTCAATAACATTATAGTTTCTAAAAACAAGTTGGCAAAAAACTTAATTTCTATTGATCAAAAAAAGTATGGTACTACTCTATTATATTCACCTCCCCCCCTAAAAAAAGGTACTTGGGTTTTTTTAGGTATATTGACCATAAAAAAAGTATTTTTTATCATTTTTAAGGGATTAAGGGCTGTGTAGGGAGGGGAAGCGACAAGTAAGGGGCCACTTTCTAAAGAGGAAGCCCCGGTCACCCCCGTAAGGGTGCAACGGGGGCTTGAGAGTTGGAGAGCTAGAGATGCGCGCACAGGCATACCTGTGAGATGAATCCGAGTAAGATTCTAAAGAAATAAATGCATTAAAGACCTTTTTTGCCATAAGTCATAAAAACAGCTATGAAAAAGGCAATTGAAAAAACGGCCCACAATTATTCCTGAACCTAATATAAAAAAGAAGCAATATATTCCAGTAAAAATTTTTCGACACCGTAAATTTTACCAAGAACACCGTACTGCGCTAAAACCTTTTATACCATAATGTATCCCGAATTCTCCTCTATCAAAATGACATAGGAAATTAAAAAGTAAGATAGCAGAAAGAAGTTAGTGAACAAGCCGTTTCATCAAAGAAAACACTAGAAAAACTTTCGTGTTAACACAAATAAATTCGAATCTCCAGAAACTCAAGTTGAGTTACTCAACTTACCCTTCTTAACGGTACACGGTAAATTGGGGGTCGCCAAAATCGGGTCAGACAAAATCGGGCCAGCCCATACAATTAATTACTATGTTCATTCTACTATTTTAAGTCAACTTCTTGCGTTCAATCTTGCTGATCATAGTCGCTGGTCTATTTTTATACAGTCGAACCTCGTTAAACTGGCACCCCTAATTCAAAAAGATGTGTTTGTGGCATTGTGTTTTTGACCTATGTTTTGCTGGTGTCTTCTGGGCATGTTATATACCAAAACGTAGCCTAGAATCTAAGCTAAATTTTGGTATATAACATGCCCAGAAGACACCAGCAAAACATAGGTCAAAAACACAATGCCACAAACACATCTTTTTGAATTAGGGGCGCCAGTTTAACGAGGTTCGACTGTAGAGTGATTCACCTATTTTTTGAGACTTTAGTTCCATAATTATAAACAAGGGAAAGCCGCAAGTGTGTGAACACGTTTCATCCCATGATTTCGTGGTGGCCGTTTTTTCGTAGCGCTATGATTTTTTTGGCCATGGACAGCTGACCTGTTTTTTTTAATTTATTTTGCCTGTTTCGGTTTGTGTTGCAAGGAACCTTCATAAGTTTAGGTGTTTCTCCATGCACCAAACAAACCAAGTGGATGTCCACTTGGTGTGAAATTTTTTTCTTACTTTTAGGCTCTCAAACTATTATTTTTTGTATTAATTAGGGTATTTTAAAGAAGATTTGACAGAGTTAAAATACCGTCTTACGTAGTGCTTTTTAATTTTTTAGAAAAGTTGAAAAAAAGTCTATAAAACGGTAATCCACCTTTGTCAAACCTTCTTTAGGCTTAACCTGCGATTTCAAAAGCCCGGATGCATGTTCTGCCCGCTTTTGTCCGACCCGATTTTGGCGAACCGCAATTTACCCGCAACCTTTTTAACTGTTTTGAAAGGCCGTGCGCCATTTTCTTTTAGCCTCCCCTATGCTTCGGCGAAACACATTACGCTGTAATCAATTTTCTATAAAAATTAATAAGCAGAACTTTTTTTTTTAATATGCGTAAATACAGGGAGGCGCATTATAAACGAATGGGTGATTCTTGGCCATAACTTTTTTATTTTTCCTAAAAATGGAAAATTTTGGGCACCGATAAATTCGGCCATTCCAAATTGCGTCAATTCAAGTTGGCCAATTTGCATTGACACAATTTGTAATGACCCAATCTATCGCTGCTCAAAATTTCGCTCGACATTTTTGTGAAAAGTGAGAAACTTCCGGTACTTGGTTCCACGACAAAGCGTTATGAACATCTTTCTTATTTCGTATTTATTAGCGCTGATAGTGGCTGCGGCTAACAACAGCCTCAAATGGCTAAACGCCCCAATTCTTACTCAATTACCAATGCAATTTACAGCTGCTGAAGATATCTGTAGACAATGTCTAGTGGTGAAGAAGACGATCAAAAGTCGACGTCTATTGAAAGCTTTTATATTGAAGAGGACGACGAAATTTCCCTAGTTTCGGTTGAAAACGAGATGGAGGCTTCTGTGATTGCGTTGACGGATGATGATGACCAGGAGAAGGATGTCAAGGCAGTCAACGTTTTTTTATTTTTGTCACTATCCATTTATAAAAGTTTAGCTTGATGATCACATTCCTCTGATTCCGACGAACTATACGAACATATCTCAGGCTATGCAAAATTTTGCTTCAGTATTTGAGTCCAGGTTTTCATACTTCCTTTTTTTGCAATTGGCTAGGTGTGAGCTTGCAGATACGGTAGCAACTTTGCCCCTTTCTATTCTGGGAGTTTGGAAGAGGCGATTACTGAAGCTTTTGAAGCACCTGGTCGTGATCCTTTAGAGCGTCGTCCTTTGGCTATTTATTTGCACAATGACAACTCTACTTCAGTTGCTAGCAACATATTTGCTCAGAATGTGTGTTCTATTTTAAATTATCTATTTGTTAGTTCAACCAAAATAAATCATAGGTGATGTGCTCCGATGAGGTTAGTTCGTTGCTTAAGTGTCAATTTGTGCTTTGGGCTTGGGACATGAGTCAGAAAGAAAATCGTAACAAGCTATATGAATGGTTCTCAGTGTCTGCCATGGCTGATGTCAGTGAGAGTATTAAAATGATTCATCGCTCCAAATATCCGCTGCTTACTGTTCTGATCAAAGAGCGCGAAACTATTTATCCGGTCGCAGTTGTCAAAGGTAGGGTTACATAGACTGATTTGTTAATTCTGATTGGGGGGTATAGCACCATATTTCCAGGTCATGATGGAAAGGAGCGCACGGTTCAGAAGTTGTTGCTTGGGCTGGATGTCTATATGCGTATCAAGAACAGGGAATTTGCTGAGAGACAGAGCAAGGTCGAACGCGAAAAAATTATCCAGCAACAGGCTAAAGATTACGAGAAGTCGCTCGCAATGGACCGCGCTAAACAGGAAGAATTGGCCAAGCAGCGTCAGCGTGAAAGGTATGAGTTATTGTGCGTTTTTATTTATTGTTTTTCGTTCATAGAGAAGAAGAACTGCAGAAACAGCATAAAGAAGAGCAGAAATTGATTCGTCAAGCTCGGCTTGCTTCACTTCTTCCTGCGGAACCGTCCGAGAACGAGCCGAATACCATAACCATTCGTGTGCGATTGCCGACTGGCAGCCAGACGACGCGTCGTTTTAATATGAATGAAGCTGCGAATTGCTTGGTTACCTTCGTGGAATCTATTGGTTTTGATATGGAAGAATATCGAATTTGGACATCAGATATGCCGAAGAAAAATGTATGTTGTTTTTGTTCTTGCAGATTTTATAAAAGTGAGTGTCGCCGGGTTATACAACAGGTGACTCGCTTAAATTGATTTTTTTAAGGTCGTTTAAAGTGTTTTTCACAATAAAAAACATAAAGAACGACTGGAAAGATACTTTGGAGCAATTTTTGGGTAAAATATTTGTTGACCATTTTGCGTTGAGGTGCCAAGGGAAACCTCGAAGAGTACTTGATTTCCTGAATTTTTATTTTTACTGTTTTTTTTTCAGCTGGGATCGGACAAAAAGAGTTTTTTTACTGCATTTTTTTGATCAAAGGTCCTTCTCAGGTTTATCTCGTGAAAAGGTCTTTGCGCTCCTGCGTTCGCAGGTGCGCTTTTGTTTTTCGTCATATAACTTTCTGTTTAAGTTGTGTTTTTGTCTTTAACGACATCTGTATACTCTTTAGACTTGGTTTACCTTGGCCCCAAAGGCGAAATGGTCATGTAAAGAATCGAAAATTTTTATAAGCAATGCGCTGCGCCGATTATCTTGATATTGTAGTTCAGCCGATAATATGTTTCAGCTCTCGGATTTTGAACTTTCGAAAACGTTCAGTGATCTCAAGTGGTCGCGCCGTGAACAGGTGACGGTTGAGGAGAAATAGGAATTTATTTGACATTCTTTTGATCTCGGTCGTACTATGTTTGCTTAAGAGACGTCTATGTTGTTTGCATGTCTTTGTTGTGACTTGCAATATATGATTTTTCTGGATAAATGTTTTCGTTGCCTAAAAGAAATTTCTTTATGCTAGTATTGTTTAAATTTTACTACATTTGCATACAAAATTGGCGCGAAAGATGCAATACTTGACTTTGCTGGGTTGTACTCCCACAGCCCCTTCTTCTCGGAATGATGCAAGTTGTGTTTTCAAAGATTTATTTATGCTTGTTATAATTTCAGCACGTACCGTGTTTTGCCTAGGTTTACTGGTTCACAGCTAACCTGTGCTGGTCTGCCCCGGACTTAACTGTATGCCTAAGCTTCGTATCTGGGATATGGAAGTGCCTTTTACAAGGTTGGCTTCCTTAGTCTCTCAATACAAAATGTAAAAATCTTATTTTTTTGACTTCCCAAAAACCGACTTTTTATGGCGAAGAGATGTGAAAAGCGTTTTTCTTATCATTTTTAGCGTGTTAGAAATGCTTAGTAGGAGCTAAAACAACGGGGCAGAGCAAAGCAATTTTTTCGTTCTCTGTGAAAATACATATAAAGCCACCACTTTTATAGTAGTCTAATAATGCATCCGGATTAAATTTTTGTTTTTGTGGTTAGAGTTCGCAGATTAAGACATTTTTGGCCTGAAGAATTGTCCGTACAATAGATTTATCAAGAAAAGTTACGCTCGATATAACGGACGTTCGATTTAATGGACGGCTGAGCCCAGTCCATTGGAGTCCGTTAAATCAAGCGCCGACTGTAGTTTTAACAGGTTATTTAGAATCACAAAATTCACATTAATAGAAAATTTGCAAGAGATCTGAATAAAATAGATAAGGACCAGATAAAATTGTTCACCAAGCAAATGGCGGCTGCTAGCATTGTTGCTGTTAAAGTCTTCGCTCAAACTCAACTCTTCGAAACCCCTACCAAGCCACTACCAAAAATCGGGGTTTATACTTTAGTAGGATCAATTATTTCTACTGGCCCAGGTGGGACTGTATTTTATTTGAGAGAGCGTGATGTGATCAAGAAAATTTGATAATTATTTCACTTTCTGTGTTTATAGCTTTCAAGATTTTAAAAAGTAACTTTATTCAGTAAAAGGGTTAAAAACAACAACGATTTTGCCATTGGAAACATGGAAAATGCTTACGCATCAGTCTTGGTGACAGCTGCGCGTTTACGACTACCAGCCGGCTTCACCGGTTTTAATGAACGCAAGATCTGAGAAGCGCGACGCTTTCCAGCTTTGCAATGAGCAGGCTTGTATCCTTGGAGCATCCCTATAAACAAGAAGTTTTATTAAAGAGACGCCATTTTCACAATTGAATAATATCACGTCAAAGCATCCAAACTTTATTTATCAAATAATTTTTTTGGTTTTGTTTACTTAGATGAGTTGGTTGCCGGCTCCAGCGTAAATATGTTAAAGGACTATTGCCGTTGCTGACAATGGAAATTGCCCAAATTGGGCCAAATTTAAATTGAGCCATGTTTTGTTTAATCCTACAACGTATTGACATGCAATTTATCAACATGTAGCAACAAATGGACTCTAACAAAATAGGTTCACTGCCCTAATAGAGCCTTGGGCTATTTATGGAGTATTAAATCTGTGTTTGATTTTGGCACAATTTGCATTGACGCAATTTCACCATGCCATGGCACAATCTATGACTGCCCGTCTGCGACGGCAATGTCCTTTTAAGCCAGAGCTCGTATCAAATGTAGGAAACCTAGGAAATAGTATTTCCCAAGTAGGAATAAGTACTACTTAACTTTTCAAATAGGGTTGGAAGCAACTTTCGAAACTTTCGTTTACTTTAAATTGCTGAAAAACCCACAATAAAATAACAATTTTACAAAATCTCGGTATCTTTGGTTTGCGCATTTATTCCAAACTCCTGGTCGGTCATGCATTTATTTCAGTCTTGGTGGACAGAGAGAAACAAGTAATTTTAATTGAAAAAAGCTTACCAGTGAGAGAACTCAAAGTTTGTCGGCTGCTCTTGACAAGATTGACCGACTGTTTTGACTTGGCAGGTTGGTTCACTTTCTTCGCTTTCTTAATAGTCACCACCACGCCTTTTGCACTAGGCTAAAAAAATTAAAATACATTTGTTTTACTTTGTAGATGCTCCACCTGAATATCGACAGCAGTCTTGTTGACCAATCCGTTGAAGCGCACACTGTTAAGTCCCTTGACATTGAAGTTTTCTGTGCTGAACAATTTCGGAATGCCTCGCTGGCGCTTGAGGAAGCAGGAGTTGTTGCGAATCACCTGCCACTGAATGTGAGAAGAAGTGTTGTTAATGTTGCTGGCACCACTACTGCTCTTCAAAGGTCCGCCCTTGCTCACCTTAGCGGCCGGCTTGCTCTTAGGTTTGCTCACCATTTCCGCTGTTGCGTGGATACTTCAAAGTTCTAAATGTCAATATATAATGTAAAATTTTTGGGATTATAATATGTAGCATAGACCATCTAAATAGCTGTAAATTCTCGCATAAACCACCAATCAAGTCATGTTTTATTAACAATTGATTACTTAACTAAATACACGTTCATTTTGGTCTTATACAAGTGTGCAAGTAAAAACTTAGTGATGTATACATGAGATTAGTGTTGCCAGTTGGGGATGCCAACAAGTTTGTGATGCGAGTTTTCAAAGATTCGCGAGTCGCAGGGCATAAATGCTAGAAACTAGCGAGTTTGCGAATAAAAACAAAATGGGCACCTTCCAATAAGCGGGCGCCTTCTGAAATAAACGGCTACCTTTTAGTCATTACAGTCATCTCGTGCGGTGTAAGCTCACTCTGCGATGGTTTTTGGGTACTTCTGCTGTTTGTCGGCCCTTATTTGTAAAAAATGTCTGCGCTTCAAGGGACCTGATATCTTATTCTATCTTTGATCACACATTTCTTCGTGTTATCCGCCGAAATAATTACGCAGTATGAAATAAAGAGATTGTTATTTGCTATAATAGTATTAAAAAATATTCTAATATTGCAAATAAATTTCGAGGGACCGACAAACAGCAGAAGTACCGGTTTTTTGATATTCGTCTTCGTGTTTTTTCTTATTTTTGAGATATAGAGGTCAGAGAGTGGGCATAATTAGAAATAATATGATATGTTAGGACCTTTTCTTTTTGATCATATACCGTTTCCGCCTCTAGTTATCGATTTTTCTCTAAAAGTAGTTTCGTGCAATGTGCATATGTGGCAGTTGAAACAAATAAGATCCATTGAAATAAAAGTGATTCAAGAACAAATCAATTTCCTTCAGTGCAAGATATTTAAAGAAACAATGTGCAGGTTAAAGCAGATGATGGTAATGATGTATTACTAGCATTAGTTAACAAATTAATATTAAAAACTGAGGAGTACAGCAGTCAAAAATCGAGACCCTCAAGCGGTCAATACAGGGCTCTCAATCCTACTTTTCAAAAAGAATTGCTTTTTTGACAAAGTTTGCTCTTTGTACTTTTTTATAGATGCAGAAAGGTTTTTTTCTTTAAAAATCATGAACAAAGTTTACTTCTCTATGAAACGTTACAGACGGTTGTAAAAAAAGACGGCTCAAAGTGTAAATCTCGGTCATGATCACCGAGAGTGACCAAGACCTGACCGAGCATTTTTTTTGTCATGTTCTCTTGAAAACCGCCTTTACTGTTTTTTGTAAAGGAGTAAATTTTGGACATAAAATTTGGCGAAAGTAATAAAAAATTTGTGAAATAATCTAGTTTCCTCTTTTATCCGCAAAAAGTCCTTAATAAGAGCTTTGAAAAATAATATAAAAATTTTTATTTTCTGCCGTATTCTCTCTGATAAAGCTGCATACCCCTAATTCAAAATCGTGTTTTGGCATTATGTTTTTGACCTACTTTTTGTAGACAAGTCTTTGGAAAGTTACTGCTTAAATTACCGTATAACCTCTATTAATCCTCCCCCTTTTTCGTCACGACGGTCGATGGTCAACCATTTTTTATGGCTCAACCACCCGACAATTGGGTACTGACACCATACTCAAAAATATAGCTGAGATTCAGGGCTATACTTTTGAGTATGGTATCAGCACACAGCTCTATTAGAGAGAATACGGTACTTTTTTGCCCAAAATTTTGCCTGTAGTGTTACTTTTTCGCCACTGGCACTTATTTTCCCTCAAATTTTCGATTTTTTGTCTGTGTAATATGGTCCATAAATCTCGCGTACAATTTATGTTGTTTGTTTAGCTTCTGCAATGTCTATCCCAGACACGAGAATAATTAAAAATTATATTTAGCGAAGGAATCGCAAGAAGGATGACATTTACCCGCACTGCATTCCATGCAGCCGTAAAAGTATTATTTAGCCAACGAGCTCTTCTTTAACTTTTGTCTTGAATAAACCCGTTTCATTTGGAAAAATGACATTTGGTCATTTTTAGGTCTATACTAGCGTATTAAAGAAAGTTTTTTGAAAATCTATTCTTTTTTTTAAGTAATTGAGAGCCCTGGGTTAATGTCGTAACAAATGCAATGAATTTATATGGATACACACAGAACTTCTTTTAGTAAACCACTTTCTCCATCACCAACTTGTTTTGCTTTAGCGGAAGTCATTCGGCCTCTAGTCAACCGCTTTCCTTGGTCTTTTGCCTTGATCGCAGTCCCATAGATGAGGATGGAGTGGCAGTTGGAGGACTAGTTTGGGATGTTTGAGGTGTTTTGACATGGGCAGCAGTTGCATTGGTCTTCCGTCTACCTGCACTTTCTTTGGTGGGTGATTCCCCTGGAGCAAGGCCACCTACTGCACCAGCTGCCTCCTTTTCTCGCCAATCAAAGTTGCCAACGTTGGTGCGTCGGCGGACCCGAATGATGCGGTATTTGCGACATTTGCTGCCCAACTGCTCAGTCTCTTCTTCTGCAGTTTCATTGTAGCCTTCGCTGTCCTCTCTGTGCAATACAGTCAACAATTAATTTATGAATGATCATGCTGAAACATATATATGTAAAACTCACGGATATGGAATTCGATAGCCAGTTGAGGGGTTAGCAGCCACCACTCTTCTTCGCCTGCCTGCACCATAGAAATCTGTTGGTTCAGCTTCTGAATGAGGAACTATGCCTCTGCTTCGAGTCTGCATTTTGAAACTAGAAGAAGGCAAGGCATCTAAGTGGTCGTCCTCCTTGGAAGTAACTCCATTGGCAGAGAGGTTTTTGGTGGAAGAAATATCTATCTGTATATTAGGGGTTAATTGACGCTGCTATATTCCCATAAACACGAAACTTACAGACTCATTTTCTACATCAATATCCATTTGAGGAGCCATGGGCTCCCCTCTTTGATGCTCATATTGGTGGATGGATTCATGTGGCCCGCCTACTAAGTGAGTGTGTTGTCTTGATTGTTTGGGCAATAACTCCATCGGAATCGCTCTGTCGTGCTCACTGAAAATTGGTTATAAATAAATTTTTCCATAAGTTTGTAGCGTTTTCAGGGATATGCAGATGTGGTAAAAAAGCTACAAAACGGCACTAGCTAAATTGTCCTACAGTAAATCCCTCTACAAATTTTTAAATAATGTTGTTCTTTGATTTATCAAAACCTCGTGATTCTGCAAGCTGGCCTGCTCTACGTTGAGTGAGTCCACATTTACTAAAGGCACTCAACCTTGGTTTTATGTGGTTCTGCGTCATTATACCACAAAGTTTCTTTTTACCGATAAAAGGTGTCTTTTTGATAAAAATGTTGACGCTATTAGAATATATCTCTTTTCCAATTTTCAGAGCTACTCGGTCAAGAGTATTGCTCGGATTCATCTCACAGGTAAGTCTGTGCGTGCATCTCTACCTCTCAAGCCCCTTTACGGAGGCTCAAACATACTTGAGACATAAATCACTCGAAAATAGCTCAGGATGCATGAAAATAGCATGCATATCAGAGCTTCTTTATGCGGTAAGTTCCTGTAAGAGAATCTACGTTCAAGATCTTCTCTTTACTTGAGTGGGCCCTCCTTAGAAAGTGGCCCCTTCCTTGTCCCTTCCCTTATACAGCGCTAAAATTGCTGAAGGTATAGCGTCAGACTACATCAAGTAGCCTCATCGGTAAAAAATTATAGGGGAATTGATGATAGGGAAAATTTACTGTAAGCCAATTAATCTTCACCTTTACAAAACATTGTCCATTGAGCCTTTTATCTCAATTTAATTTTTTAACAAACCTGGGAATTGGGTCAATTCCGCCTCCTCCATAATCCTCCTCATTTAGTTCGTCCTCACACTTACGAATAGCTTGAAGAGTGTCTCCACCCACTTGTCTGACCACATCTCTGAGCGCAGCATTTGCTGTCCGACCTGCAGGAGAAGTACCCATTGATTCATAGTAGGATATGCCATCACTTCCAATCATTCTTAGTCTAGCTCGGGCCGAATTAGGTGCCGCTGTAACTATTCAATTGAATTGCTTTAGTTTGAAGACAAGTTAACGTTTCTGTAAAAATACCTCGTTTAGCAGCAGCACCAGTGGAAGAGAGTTGTCGAGCAGTGCTGCATGCAGCACCACCACTATACTTCCAATCTGATTGTTGTTGGTAATCAGGATAGGCTGAGTCGGAAGAAAAGGAGTCAGCAGCAGTCTCCATCTCTATTTGTTCGTACTGCAAATAAAACAAAAAATGTTTTGTCTAACGTTTCAAAAGAACGGGCTTTGTCAGCACACTGCTTTAGGAATTATGTTGTGTTTTAGTGCCACCTATTGTTTCCGATATTCTGCGCCGGAATGTGCTTTTTATTTTTTAGGTAGGATGAGCGTCAACCAGCAACGAATAGAAATTATCGGAATGCATCAGCGAGGAAGCGTGTTATGGTAATCGCAAGAGAACTTCGGATTGGACAGAAGACGGTTTCGAGGACTATCAAACGTTGCAACGAATTGGGCATATTTGAAGATCGAGAAAGAAGTGGAAGACCAAGAACAGCACAAACTCCTCAAATAAAGCGTCGCCTAAAGCAAGAGATCAATCGAAATCCAAAGAAGTCAAAGCGACAGCTCGCCAAGGAAAAAGTAATCGGAGAAGCAAGTGCTCGATGAATTGTAAAGGAGAATCTCGGGATGAAATCACACAAGCAGTAAGAGGCACACGAACAAGATGAGAATTCGCAAGAAAAATTTGGTTAATGAAGTTCTTCTTTTTTTGCAAGTTGTTCAGTTCTTCAGCTGTCAAGCGCTTCCTCATCGATTTCAAAGAGGCTCGCACAAGTCAATCGTCTTTGCAAATGAGAATATTGGAGTACCGTAATATTGGAATATCGGCCATGTTGGAAGCAAAAGTTAACAATCAGCAATATGCAAGTCTTACTCAACTTCGTGTAGCTGTTCAACAAGCCTGGGAAAAAATTGATCTGAAGTTTCTCTCCTTAGTGGTCGAAAATTGGAGGAAAAAAATGCGTGCTTGCATCAAAACGAATGGTGGATATTTTGAACTTTGAACGATGAATCTTATGCAGAATTTCTCGGGCTTTCACTTTGTGTTTTTCTTTTTTTCATATTATTATGTTTTAATAAAGTTTTTTTGGATTTTATGTCCATGACAGAAATTTGGCGCACCCTGTGGTATCTAACCATACATCTACAATTGATATAAAGTATACGCCTACATCTAACGTTCGGGATATTGTAGCATAGGTGTTAGAAAAACAAATGAAAATTGTGCGGTAACGACTCACCCCATAACCTATCTCCGGCTTAGAAACACTCATTCTGGCTTCTCTGTCCATCTGCTGTAAAATTACTTTGGCCTTTGTGACGGGATGACAGCCAGGGTGATGGACGGGGTAGCAATCACCATAAATATAGCCGTTCTTCACCGTAATCTTTGGCCCTACAAAAGTTGCTAATTTAAGAACGTTCGAATTTACTGAGAGATATAAAAATAATCCAAAGACCTACTATATTCGCTCAATGTGTGTTTCATTAGTGACTCGCAGCGACTGCACCGGAAATAGCTAGTGTCGCCCTCCCTGCTTTGAGTGGTCATTCTGTACTGACGAAGCAGTCCATTCTCCTCTTCAATCGTCAAAATAGTAGAACTGAGATTGCGCGAAAGTTGCAATTGCAATCCCTCAGAACATTTGAACATCTCATCTGCAAAACATCAAGCTTTAGCGAGTGAATTGAAAGCAGCAAAGAGGCAACCATAAAGTCTTTCGGCATTCTCCTGTATGTGCGCTTCTGTCAACCCATATTTTTCTAGAACGTACTGACTAGTGGATGGACAGCCTTCTTGCTCACTCCCCTGCTGGTTGTACATATTTTGGGGTGAGCCCATGTAATCTTGTTCGTCACTTCTTGCAGCTCTGCAACTCACCTTAGTTATTAAAAGAGGTAAGAAAGACCCATAAACCCACCTATCTTGGTCGATATAATCGAAAGCGTCTATCTCCGTTTCGTCATAGTCGCACCTCACCAAAGACTCAAACAGCTTGATGTCCACTGGTCTGTTGTATTCGGTCAATGGTTTAGGAGACACGCCACCATATAATTCATCCTCGTTCCTATTGCCACTGTTGGTTGCCGTTGTATTTTCGTCATTAGTTGCTGTTGCTACCATACTTTCTGCCAATTCGGTGTACAGTTGGAAGAGAGCATTAGAGTCGCATATAAGCATAATTTTGGAAAACTAAAATAATCATTTTATTTATCGAAACGTTTTTGCCTTGGTATAAAAGACGGACGTTGATTGCGTATGGACTTGTTTTAAGCCACTTCTTGATGGACTCTACAGCGATTCGAGCAGATACATCATCGGAGAGCACATACGGATGGCTGAAGACCACAGATTTGTGACCAGCTTCTGCACTCAAATCCAACGAATTCCTATAGCACAGAGCCAGGTCATATTCATCTACTTGGTTAAACCTGTCTGAACGTTTTAGCGAAGGCAGAATACAGTGTGCAATCTCTAAAATTAATTTAAAAATAGGTTACCGTATTTACTCTATTAAGCGGGCACCCTCTAATAAGCGGGCACCCTAGCTAATGAATTTGCAGCTCTTCCTGAGTCGTTTGAGATCTATCTCATTGTGTTTCCCAATAAAATTTGAATTATGATACGAGAAAAGGCCGAAAATTAAGCGGGCACCCTCTAATGAGCGCGCACCCTCTAACAAGTGGACCCCCTAGCAAAGGGTCGAAAAATAAGCGGGCATGCCCGCTTAATAAAGTAAATACGGTAGATTTAGTATCAAACCAAAAACATACTTTTGAAACCTTTTAATTCAAACGCTGGAGTGAGACGACAAGAGCCAACCCCCATGCCGATAAAATTTTCGCATTCCGCCTTCAGTGAATCTCCTGCTTGATCGTGAATTTCCTGGAAGAGACCCATACCTATAAATCGAATGATAAAATGACTAGCAAAAAGAGACGCCAAATTTACCAACCAGAGAGAATATTGGGAGTGCAAAAGTTTACAAGCACATCAGTGTCCAAGTTTTCCACATTCTTCAAGCCTTCTCGCCCCATCAAAACCGTAAATTTTTCGTTGAAAAAGCTCTGCTTCCCCATTGGCTAAAGTTCAAAACTGTTTGGTTGGTTTATGCAAAAAAAAAGTAGCACATATGGAAGGTCGAAAATAATGATATGTGAATAATGAGAAAAAAAAACGCGCAAAAAGATGGAAGAAGACATGAGAGTCCTATTTCTTCACAGTGGTATTGTGGAACAAAAGGCTTCGTTGTGGAACAAACTTTTAGCATACAGCAATGTAAAAGTTCTGTATAGGACAAATTTTTTATGAATAAGTATAATCAAGTTCATGTAAGCAACTGAGATTGAAGTCTCCAGTGTAAAAGTCATGGTCACTAGAGATGCAAGCGGCTGTACACCATAATTTACGCGAAAATTTGTTACGAGGTGCATTTGTTACGCGTTCACTTTGTTACACCGCAACAATTTACATATACTCATTTACGGTACTCATTTTTGAAAGGATTTTTTTATTCTGAGGCATCCTAGTAGGCAAAAAACCTCAGGAATCCATATCTGAAAACAGAATTTCAAGAAGAGGCTTGGTTACTGAGATATGATCAAAGCCAGCCGCGAACTTAGTCTTTACCTTTTTTTTTTCTCTTAGTTCTGATCATATCTCAGCAACCAAGCCTCTTTTTGCAATTCTGTTTTTTTCAGATTCGGATTCCTCAGGTTTTTTTGCCTACTGAGATGCCTCAGAATAAAAAGAAATCCTTTCAAAAATGAGTACTGTAAATAAGTATATGTAAACTTTTGTGGTGTAAAAAACGTAGAGTGCTACGTGGAAGTAGGAAGTAAAAAAGTCTGAGCTTTGGTTTTTTCGGTATAGAAGCGTTTCTCCAAAAATTTGCATTTAGGATCTAGAAATCATACAATCGAAAAAAAAAGGGATCTCAAAATTTTTTCGATTATTTTTTCAAATATCCTTGAAAG
>BBSZ01014906.1:0-35356 GCA_000981365.1 Subanguina moxae | reverse complement strand
AACTCCCCCTAAAACCCACCAAAAACTCTCCCTAAAACCCACCAAAAACTCCCCCTAAAACCCACCAAAAACTCCCCCTAAACCCCGCCAGAACCTCCCCTAAAACCCTCCCAAAAACCCCGCAAAAACCCCCCTGGCCTAACGGCCTACCCCTCTGGTACGAGTACCAGAGGGATCCAAAAATAAAAAACCATGATAATGAAGGTCACTGAAATACAGGGGATATATAGAAGTCAAACTAGTTTAAAGTGCTGGGTTTGAGAAGAGACCGAGAGGCAAGAGAAAATTTTTCCTATGCATCATATCATATATGAGAAAAAACCGGATTCTGGTGACCGGAATCCGTACGGATTCCGGTTCCGTCTCCAGCACTAGTTATATGGATTAATTTCCTTAGTGAAGTACCTAAAAATACCATTTCTTTTCGACTTCCCAAAAACTGGATTTTTGTGACTATATCTGGTCAGTGATAAAATCTGCAATCTTTATAAACTCTGGCGACAAGTACGATCTCAACGAAATTAGTCAAATCCAATTACCGCCCTAACGGCGCCAGCCCCTGGGTCCCTAAACCTGCCCACCATAACGTCGCCAGCCCCCTGGCCCCCTTAAAAAACCGGATTCTGGTGACCGGAATCCATACGGATTCCGGTTCGGTCTCCAGCACTAGTTATGTGGCTTAGTTTCCTTAGTGAAGCACCTAAAAATACCTTTTCTTGTCGACTTCCCAAAAACTGGATTTCTATGACTACCTCTGGTAAGTGATAAAATCAGCGGTCTTTAAACACTGGCGACTAGTACGAACTCAACGAAATTAGCCGAATCCAATTATCGCCCAATAGCTCTGGCCTCCTGTGCCCCTAAACCGCCCCGGCCTAACGGCGTCAGCCCCCTGGGCTCCTAAACCTACCCGCCCAACGGCTCCAGTCCCCTGGGCTCCTAAACCTGCCCGCCCAACGGCGCCAGCCCCCCGTGCCCTTAACCCTCCAGGCCTAACGGCGCCACTCCTCTGGTACTGGTACCTGAGGGAACCAAAAATATTGCTCTCAAAAAGAATGAGAGCAAAGCCGTGTGAAAAAGAGAGGATATATACGAATGAGACTAGTTCAAAGTGCTGGGTTTGAGAAGACACCGCAAGGGCAAGAGAAAATTTTTTCTTTGCATCACATCATATTTGAGAAAAAACCGGATTTTGGTGACCGGAATCTATACGGATTCCGGTTTGGTCTCCAGCACTAATTATGTGGCTTAGTTTCCTTAGTGTAGTACCGAAAAATACTACTTTTCGACTTCCCAAAAACTGGATTTCTATGACTAAAAGGGTCGGAAAATAGCTTTCTGATCGGTTTAGCTTGCTTTTTGGGGGGTTTTTTTTTTTTTTTTGGGGGGAGCAGAGCGGAGCTTTTTTGGTAGTTGTAGGGGTCCACGTCGCCCCGTAGGCCCAGGGGCTCCAGGGCCTCTAGTCGGTGACAATCATCATAGCATCAACGGTCCTAACACTGACGACTGCATACGAACTCAACGAAATTAGTCACCATCCACTATCCCTGATGCTGTCACCAGGGTAAAACCCCTAAGAAAACCCCACCCTAAGAATATAAGAAAATATAAGAAAAAGGCCACCTGAAAGAAACGTGATGAGAAACAAACCATTAGCTTGCGGATTACTTCCAGTTTTCCTAGTAATTTTCTTCAAGTGTGGCGTTAAGAAGCTCCTTAAAATATAGGAAAAAATGTTTGATAATGAAAGATAAGGTAATTCAGCAGACCTTTGCAATTTTTTGATAGAGGTTATACGGTGTATAAAAAAGAAATAAAACGCTTTCTCAAATATCATGTTAAGAATGTGGTTTTTAAGGCAAAATAATTGATCACATAGAATTTCTTTTTGAGATTGAGAGGGATAACATTGGGCATCTCAACTATTTTCCAACTACCGTATCCTAATATAGTATTTGGGCTATAATTTTTTCCCCCATAAGTTATAATTTTCCAATCCTTGGAATGTGCTATCATTATATAGTGTGTTATACAACTAAAGAGTAAGGAATAATTTTCCGACCCTTTGCAAACAGCTAGCTTTTCTAATTATAGCACACTCCCAACCTAGGAGCTGGACAATAATTAGAGAGTGAGGTATTAATACGGTATTTTAAAAATAAAACTACTTTTTAGCTCTTCCAGTGACGTTCCTATTTCCACTGTCTTACATGACATTGGAGCCAATTACTGTCTTTTTTCTAACCCTTGATAGATGCATGTCGCTAAGACTGCCTACTATTTATGGTAGAAGAAAAAAGCGAGTATTGTTTGGAATCAGCTTAATAGCTATGCTTATAAGTGCTTCCCAGATTCTCATTGTCACTATCCTCGGCATCTCGCAAAAAATGATCTTCTCATTTATTAAGCTGGTCGTATCAAGTTTCAACTTTATCTGTATTTTGTATTTCTTCTATCTTTTGTCTCAGTCAAGGATGTCTAACATTGTAAGGGAATTTTTTAAATAATGATATTAAAATTCAAATGCTGCACAGTACAATGCTGTGCACTAATTACTTGTTTAACGTGCTAGATAAAACACAAAAAACTTGTTATCTTAATTATAAAAGGTGCTTATTGACAGAAAAATCAAGTGGTAAAAGTATCGACAGTGCTTGAAATTTGTTTCAACATTGCTCCTACTTACTTTAACTGCATCTTCTTTTTAGCAAGTTTTAATATTTTTTTTCTTACTTCTTACTTTTTAAGTCGCTAATTTTCAGACTACTGGGCGTGTTTCATCAGAAATTTTGGGAAATTATCTCACCATGTTTTGTATGATAAACGCAGCTATTTGCAGGTAAATTGCAATTTTGTTAAAATTTCATAACAAATAAGTTTTAGTATATTGTACTTCACAATTCTGATCAAAAAATATGGAGATGCTTCATCAAATCGAGTGAACGTGACAATAACTGGCGCTTCTGATAGTAGACAATTCCCTGCCAGAAGGCCTATTACTTTAATTTCTCTTTTTCCAAAAAGAAGCTGAAAAGTTATGTACCTTTAGACATCTACTGTCGATGACTTCTTACATGCAAAAACTTTTGCGCATGGCCACTTATGCCGTTTAGCCCCTTCCCTCTTTTTTTTGCCTTGCCTTCCCCCTTGTTGTTTTAACCCCTCCTAAGCATTTATAACGATAAGAAAGCTATTTTCCGACCCTTTTCGTCATAGAAATCTAGTTTTTTTGGAAGTCGAAGACTTCCATATTTTGCCTTGGATGACAAAGTCAGACAACCCCTAAACGACATAAATGCCTGCGCATGTCTGCTGTATTTTCTCTAATTATAGACATTCCTTGAGGGAGGAAGGGAGGTGGGTTTTTTCTTTGAAAAATTATAGACCCGGGTCTGTAATTAGAGAGAATACGAATGAATACGTATGTGTAACGCTTAATATGCTAATTTTTACATTGCTTATTGTAATTCTTTATAAATAGCTTTAAGGCTAAAACACATGTCAAAACACATTAGAAGTGCTTCTAAAGTATTTTATATTTTTGATTTACTTTCTTGACAGTGTTTGTCCCGTAGAAATCTGCGCAGAATTTTTCCAGACGGGCTTTTAGGTATTTCTTCAACAAATTCTACGCCTCCCTTCAAGTGCTTGTAGTAAGTTAATTTGTCTGAAAAAAATCACTGTATTTTCTCCAATTTGACAAAAACTTTCAGTCATTTTATAAAATTAGGCAAGCTCTAAGTTATCGACAACCTGCGAATCAGGCGAAAAATGACCGAATTATGAATGCATTTTACCTTTGACAAAGTCTAGCACCTGTTTCTCTTTGAGATTTTTGTTAGCTTTGACCACATACGCTTTTGGCAATTCTCCTGAAAATCGATCAGGTACACCAATAACTGCACAATCTTTGATGTCTGGATGGGATAGAAGCATGTCTTCCAATTCTGCTGGGGCTACCTAATTTAATTGGTGAATGTAATTTTATGCCAACACTCTGTAAAGGTAAATGGTTTTTTTTAGAAACGTACTTGAAATCCTTTCACTTTAATCAGCTCTTTACGCCGATCTATTATGTGCAGGAAGTTTTCATTGTCAAGGTAGCCTACGTCACCTACAATAGAATTGAAAATTGGTAATAATGTGGGTTTTACATATTTTGGCAATATCTAGTCAATTTTATTCCAAAAAATGATTTTCGGTTTACACCAAGTATGCATCTGTTATCCCACTTTCAGCTGATTTTCTCATTGTGGTATTCAATCTGGCAATTTTGCAGATAACCGGTGTTTGGTATTCATTTATTTTAACTGGGGATCAGATGAATTCCTGGTTTATACCAAATGATAGTTTGTCGAACACAGACCCATTGATTACTTATTTTCCATGTAAAAATTAATAAACCGTTTAAAAACTACAAAAATGATAGAAACTGGTAATAGATACTTATCTTTGCAAAGAAAATTTTTAAGAGTAAAGTAAATGCCTGTTTTCATCCATCCTTCCTGATCAATAGTCTCTGCTGTTGCCTCTGGTTTATTAAAATAGCCCATCATAATCGTAGGACCTCGAAAATAGAGCTCTCCTGGCATGCCTTTCTCCACCTCTTCTCCTGTTGCCAGATCTATAATCTGCAGAGGAGAGACTTAGAAATAAAATGATCAGAAGCAAAAGACTAAGTTGCCTTCATTTCCAAGTTGGGCAACAGTTTTCCTGAGGCCTCAAACCTTTGCTTATTAAGCACTGGAAAGTTTGAACCTAAACTTGTTTCAGTCATTCCATATGCTAAAAGCTCGACTTGATTTGTTGTATAAGTGTAAGTTTCATAAAAAACCTTGAGCAACAAATTTTAATGTGGGGAATTTAGAGCACAGCTTCTGACACAAGTCTTTGCCTGCTGGGGCTGCACCAGAAAACAAGAGCTGGACACTAGAGACATTGTATTTCAAGATGCTTTCGCTTTTAGCCATCCAAATCAAAACTGGCGGCACGACAATAAGCATACGGAACTACAAAAATAAAAAATTTATGCAGCAAAGCATAGCTTATGCACACCAAGTTAGCTTAGATGTTTCAAAACCCGCTAAAAAGGGTATTTGGGTGTTGTGCATCCAGATATATTAAGCAAGCACCAAAGTGCAGGGGTATAAAGGGGTATAAATAAACCCCAGGGTGCACAAGTAGTCAAGATATATTGAAGTCAAACTTTACCTTATACTTCTCAATGCTTTGGCAAAATATTTGGTGATCAAACTTTTCCAAAATAATTCCTGTAGAGCCATTTAACAGACAGTTCATCAACATTCCAAAGCCGTAAATATGGTAGGATGGAAGCATCAACATTTGATTTTCTTTGCGGTAGTCAAAGTTTTTATCAATATAGGGCAAAATATTGTTGTTCAAGTGGCTAAAAATTGTTTTCATAAAAATTTTATTATGCACCCGAAAAGCTTGCGTGGTAAGCACAGCCATCATTGTCCCAAAATTTTGGTGCGAAATCATGACTCCTTTGGGGGGGCCAGTTGTTCCGCTAAAATCTATTAGATTTTGGGTTTTATATTTTTGAATTACCTAGAATAGGGGAGTATAAGAATATCCTTGTCCACAATAGGATTCACCTTTTCTCTGTTAACAGCAGGTTCTGTTTGAAGGACTTTATTAAAAGATATAACCAGTGGATCAGGGTGCTCCTCCTCTTCATCTTGACGGCTAAAAGATGTTCCCACAATAACAATTGCCTAGAAATAGTCATTTTTGAGTTTTATCTCATTTGCTTTGAGGAGTCTGTCCGACCGAGATAATTTGCAAAAAAATAAGCTTGGTGGACTAGGACACGAGTTTTTCTGGTGTACTACGAACATATATACACCCAAATTGGTACCTTTATGATAGGATTCTGTTTTATAGCCTCCAGAACACACGCCAAGTTTGAATGAGAGCAGAAAACCACTTGGCTTCTTGAATCTTCCAATTGTTGTTTCATCTCATCTAAAAATTTGTTGAAATGTTAAAAATATTGACTAAATTTGTACATTGGGTGGAGTGTTCGTTGGCAGCAGTAGTAGCACCACCCTGCAGAATCACCCCCGCAAAAATAGGCACAAAGTGCCAGCAATTGGGCAGTAGCAGAAAAGCCATGTCTTTGTATCCAAATTCCTTGGAGTGAAGAAAGGCAGCAACTGCATAGGAGTATACATAAAGCTCTCCGAAAGTGACTCTTTCTTTTTCATTTTTAGCATTTATCTACAATTAATAAGTAAAACATGAGTAAGCAAAAATATGCAACTTTTGTTTAATCAAGACCATTGTCAAAATTTTCTTTTAAATTCTAAGTAGTTTTTACATGCTAAATAACCTGCAAAGTTTTTAAAAACCGTCTTTTGGTACCATTTTCACAGAATCACACTTGTGAATATTTAAAATAAACTTTTAAGTCAGTCTTGATAAAAAAAAGTTCTAAAATATTTATTTATCTACCAAAGCTGCCCTATGAGGGTCGTGCGAAAAATGCTGCCAAAGAGCATGTAAAAGTGTGTCAGAAAAGGACTCTGTAACTACTGGAACGGCTGGGAATTCTGATTTAATCGGCATTTTTAGAGCACAAAAAGGAAAACAGGAAAAAATATTTTTGTAAACAATGACCCCAGTAAATCAATCAAATAAAGGGCAATCAATATGGGCAGTCTGCTCGAGAATATTTTCGATATCTTTCTTACTTCTTATCATAAATTTTTACTTTATACATATATACATTGAATATCTATCAAAAAAGGTTAAGAAATAGTTAAATTTGTATATAATTTTTCAGTTTCTTAGGTTTTATTTTTGGGTCGTTTCCAACTCGCTGAACCACATACGACCGACCGCCTCCCAGCAAGATTTTTTTTTTTGAAGAGAATAAGAGTAACAAACAGGAAAACCTTTTCCAGGGATATAAAGATGCTATGGCTTTAGGCTTTCCAGCAGTTGAGAAAGATACAACTAGGAAGTGGGCTACCGCGATGCGGTATCTATCTTGCCGTTGACGAGTATGCTCGCCATTTTACGTAGTATGACATAGTATAATATAGAACAGCATAATTAGATATTCTATTGACCTGAGAATAAAGCTACGGTGTGTAGCTGTGACTGCATAGGATGGTCACAATGCAAGCCACACTCTGGTCACAACAAAAGCGATACTCAGCAGCCGCACACTACACGGTGCAGTCTCCATTATGACCTTGTCAAAGGCTCTGAGGAGATTTCTGAGCGGGGAAGGCTTTATTTTTCTGTTTACAACCATCCTTGTTCTTAAATACTACCATTTTGCAATCCTTTGAGTTTAACTTGGCGCTTAAAGTGATTGCTAGCTCCAACTGTGAGTAAAAACATAATTTCAACTCCAGCCAAACTTTTTGAAATTAATCTGACAATTGGCTTGTCACGGCAATATGTCGACCTTAAAAATCGGCGATTTGGTGGACACAGGCAAGTTTGATGCAGCTTTGAACTATTTTTTGATTGCTACTTTCAAACTTTTATAGAAAAAGGTAGTGGAGCAGTAGCTTATTTTGGAGAAACAGAGTTCTCTGAAGGCGTCTGGGTGGGTATTGTTCTGGATGAGCCTAAAGGCAAAAACAATGGCAGTGTCAAGGGCGTTAGCTACTTTTCCTGCAAAGACAATCATGGAATTTTCATTCAAAAGGATAAGGTTAATTAAGATTTATTAGAAAACATTTTATTGGTGGTCAGGATAGTACACAAGTACCTAAGAAACCTTAACTCTTATCGTTTAGGTTCGACTAAAACAGTCCACACCTCGCTCCAAGCTACAAGCTCCCTCATCCAGTATGCGTCCACCAAGTGCTCTCAGAAAGCCTTCCACTTCAAGGACCACCCCTGGGGTAGGCTACCTCGTTTTTTTTTGCACTGCTAGTTATTTCATGCAAAATATTCTAGAGCACTCCAAAAATGACACCTGCTTCATCTGTGGAAAGATTGGACAGACAAAAGTCTTTTGGTAACAGAGCCTTGCAACAACCCACCACTCTGCCATCTAAAATTCCGGAGTCCCAGCTACCAGAGGTATTGCTTTGACATATCTCATAAAACTTACCATTGATATATGAAGATGATAATTTTTTGTGAACCTATTATTTTTTCAGTTTTACTTATTAATTCTTTAGGCATATTTCTAAATTGCTTTAATCTTTTGGAATTTTTGGTTGTTTTAGCCAGTTACTCGTAGACTATCCAAAGTGGCAAGTAGCGTAGACAGTGCATCCAGCGAGCACAGCATAGTCAGAGAAAGGGCCCAGAAAATAGACGAGGCAAACTATTTTTTTGGCTATACTTCAAAAATGTTAATTCTATAAATTTTAGAACACTCCCATGAGTTCATCAGTTTACAAACCACCGGAAATAGCCACATGCACAAGCTCCGGAACAGATATTGTGGAGATTGACTTTTTGAAGAAAGAAGTCAAGGATTTGAATGAGAAATTGGATACTTTAAGGTACAAATATACGCTCACCAACTAAATATGACCACAATAATATAGAGCTAAACGCAAGGAAGACCAAGAAAAACTGAAAGAATATGAGCGCAACAAAATCCAGCTACAAACCCTAAAGGTGTTCAAAACAGAAATGAGCCATGCTCACAGTGCCTTGAAGAAAGACAATGAAGATCTTCAAAAAGTGCATAATTTCTCATTTATTTTTTTTTAAGTAATATTTCTATACAATGTAGAAAATAGAAGAGCTACAAGCCCAGAACGAGGAGAACAGTGACCTCAACCGTCTTCTTGAACAGCTTGAACTGACTGCTCTCGACAAGGAAATGGCTGAGGAGAAGTCGGAAATATTGCAAGCAGAGGTGGATTCCTTGCAATCCAAGTGTCAGGAGTTGGAAACAGCTCTTGCCTTGATGAAAAGTGATCTACAAAGAGGCATATCTTCCGGTGACGATGGAACATTAGTGAGCAATTAACCAATTTTTGTTGAATTTCTTTACAAATCGTTTGTTTTGGGATAACTCTCTTGAGCTCAAGCAGTTGGAACAGCAAAACGAGCGACTCAAAGAAGCCATTTTGATGTTGGCTAGATTAAGGCAAATTATTTAAAAATTTGAGCTTTGTAATTTTAAGGCTCCGCGATGGATTCACCCGCTCGCAGGCCGAAATCAATAGTATGAAGAAAGAGGTGGAGATTGCCCAACTGGAAAGAGATGAACTAACATCTTTGTGTGAAAAACTAGAAAAAGAGTTGGAGGCAGCTAAAGAATCGGCGAATACCTTCCGAGACCAAGTGGACGCCGCCATGGGCAGCGAGCAAATGATCGCAACCTTGACAGATAAAAATTTAGACCTGGAAGACAAGATTAAGTAAAAAGCGTATTTTTTAAAAGCTTCTCTTTTATTTATGTATGGCTTACAGAGCCCTGGAAGAAGATGTGGCTGAGCTGGAAGTGTTGCGCTCAATGGATGAAGAGATCATAGAGTCACAAAAAGACGCTGAGAAGGAGCTGAAACAAGACATGGAGCAGCTTTTTGTCAAAATTTCCGAGGTTTTTTGTTTTTCGCAACAATTTTTTATGGAAACAAATTTTGTTCACAGCTCAAACGGCAACAGCATGAATATGATCGTAGGGCAGAAGACTTTGAGAGAGTAATTCTAAAGTTTCGGCAAAAAAATGCTGATTTGAATGAGGAAATACAGCACCTTAAGGATGAAGTATCTGTTGGCTCATGAGTTACTTCAATTAAGCCGATCCTTTTTAGATTTTTATTTACAAAGCACAGGAAGAGTCTGGTGACTCAGATGATTGCCATTCCCTCAGGACAGTTAATCTCAACAGAACATTTGCTGAGGTAGCCATTATTTTCTTGTCCATTTCTAAAGAGTGGCCAGTTCGCAACACTTTTTGAACTTTTAAACTAGAAAGGACTAGAATATAAGACTGAGCTCGCGGCTAACTTTAATCATATCTCAACAATCGAGGAACTTTTTGAAATTCTGTTTTAAAATTCGGATCTTTAAGCGCCTTTTTGAGAGGTCGCAGCTTTAAAGGATTTTAGACTCTTCTGGCTCTATGATACCTATTATTTAGACTCTAGACTTTTTTGGACTTTTTAGACTTTAGATTTTCTTGGGGAGGGTATATAAGATTGGGTGAGGGGGAGTATAATACAGTATTACCGTATTTTATGAAAAAATAAACAAGAAAAGATTTATAAAAGTGCGACTACCCTTTTTAAAACGCAAGTCTACTGTTCTAGTCTTATGCAAAACATCTTCTGCTTCTAAGCAATAGTATAAAAGAGCCTAGAAGTTTTGAAGACAATTAGATAGTTTCTAGATTGTGGAAGCCGAGTTGAAATCCATAGAGCTAGAATATTTCCGGCAACATGTGACTTTTCTCAAAAGCTTTTTGCCTGATAACTTTACCAAGGCCGGAGGTTAAAGATATATTCGTTTTAAATATTATTTTTGAATGCTAAAAATTAAAGGAGACAATGACTTTGTGCTCCTAAGTGTACTCTTTCCTCGGATGGCAGCCAAATCGTTAGATTTGGTCAAACTACTCAACCTCAAATACCCACCTGTTCCAAATGGCATCCGCAGAGAGCATATCACTCTCTCGCACAAGGCGGAACAGTGGGCTCACGTTAAGAAATTTGGCTACTCTTTGCACGCCTTGAATGCTATCCTTAAAAAATTCGAGGCGTAAGTATTGCTCAACGAATTTTCACATATTGTTTGAAAAAGAACCAGATTTCAGTGTGTCCAAGAATTGTTCAGTGGAGAGACTTTCTAAACTAGCCATCCAACAACTTGAATTTACTAGCCAAGAACGCAATCTAGACCAATACTTTGAACTTCTCAGGCAAAATCGATTAGACGAAAATACTTCTGTGGATAACTTGGAAAGAATTGTCAACTTCTTTCAGGTATTTTACTTTTTCTTTATTAGAAAAAAAACTTGACCCAACTGTTCTTTTACTATGATAAGATCCATTAACAAAAAAGTTGGTTGATCAAAAACTGGTTACAGAAAGTGTTTTCAACCAATCTCAGTGCTGAGAACTACAATGCAAGAGATGCTTTAACAAACACAATTGTTCAATTCAAAGAGGGTCTTGCTTGGATTCAGTTCAATTGTCAGAGATTAAAATATTTTTTGCAGGTCTTGATAGATATCTCTTAATAGGCCTTTATTGTTAAATATAATTTTTTTCCAGACATCAGAGGATGAGACCGAATCCACTGAATTCGGCAAGCAACTGACTATATTTGTGAAGGCACTCACGGAGTGTGAGAGTCTAGTAATAAGATCCCTGAATAGAATACCAGCTGAAAATGATCTTATGATTTCCTCTGAGGTTTTTTTTTCAAAGGTCTTATCTTAGTGCTTAAATCCTAGGCCTGGCGTATACCTACGCCGTGTGTATCGGATAGGTATGTAAAGGTGTGCGCTCGGTCTCAACCTAAGCCTACGGCTTGGTTTGGGTTTATTTAAAAATTTAGAAAAAAACATAGAAGACCAAAAACCAAGGGGAAAAACCTATTCAAGTAATAAAAACCAATTTCTTAAAGACCAACGACAAAATAATGAGCGCAGTAGCAGCATTAGAGAAAACTGCCAAAACTATACACAACACCTGTTCCTTTGCTGCTTCTCAGCTCACAAGCATTGGTAAAAAATTGCTAGATAAAAGTGATTACTTACAATATGGTTCAAGATGTGGAAGGATTTTCATCCTTGCAACTCAAAGAAATGCTGCATAGTTCGGTGGAGAAATTAGTCGGTCCGACTGATAGCAGCAAAGCTGGAGCAGTTATAACGTAATCTGCATAAACTTTGGTTAAAAAAGTTAATCTAGTGGAATCGTGTTTTCAGAGAATCAATTGATGTAGTCAAGACCTTCTTATTTCAAATCAGTGAATGCTTGGAAAATTCCTCTATGGAAATTCCACCCACTCAAACAAACGTAACTTTTGTCTTAAAATTTGTTAAAACCCTATGAAATGCAAATTACAGAAATTTCCTCCTTTGCTTGAAAGAGCACATACTAGGAAGAATGATGCAGTCGAGGCGGAAGGCTTGAGGTGGCAAGTTTCCAAAAAGGATGAGGAAATTCTCAAACTGCAGAAATTGATTCGAGCCAAAGAAGGGGATATCAGCACTTTGAAAGTAAATGGTTCTATTCTTCAATATTTTTCATTGAGTTTTCGACTCCCATCAGCGTTCTCTAATTTCAAAATAAGGGTGCTTACTACAGGAAGTACGGCATCTTAATTTTTTAAACTTATGGTTATCTTTACTTACATGAATTTCAAATAAATTTAGATAGGTTTCAGTGTTTACTATTTTAACTCTTGCTTTCTAGCCGATTTTCAATAAGTTTCTTGGTACTAATGTATTATTCCTCCAAAATACTAGGGTTTTGTAAGCACATTTACCATATAAAAAGCATATTTTTTTAGTTACGACTAGAAATGGCCGACAAACAAATGGAAGATTTCGGAAAGTCTGGCGATGCTCAAACACAGCGCTTGCAGCAGCGCTACGATGAACTGCAGGAAGACTTTGTGAAGCAGAAAACGTTAACTATTTTTTTAAAAGTTAAAAGTTAGGTTAACTTATAAATTTTTAGAGACTACGAAAAAACTTTAGAGCAGCTGCAAAAGAAATTGGAGCAGGCAGAACAGGATCGAGAAAGGGAAAAAGAGAGAGCAAGAGATTTCTCCAAAAAAGCCTTATTTGCGGTTGGAACATTCAGCGCTATGTTTACTAACTTTCAATTTTCTCTTTAGAATATGACTCAAAATATTTTGGGCAATGCAGGAGCCACCTCTCCACTTACTCCACCAATAGTGCCCGCCATGGTCAACTTTGGACAAGAGATGGTATCCATGGAACGAGAGCTTCAGATCACATTAAATGACCTTAAATGGGCTGAGCAAAGGATAAGAATTTTGGAGGTTGAGGATTTTAGCTTGCATTTCGATAAGATGTATGAAATTTCAGCACCAAAATGCCACTCAAATTCTGAGTAGTCTTGAGCCAATCAACCCACCTGACTCTGTGTGTGGTATATACTCTCTCAAAAATCGTTCACTAAGGAGTGAAGATGAGTTGGAGCTTGAGAAAATGCTGAAAGAGACGGAGTCTTTGATGATGGTAAGCAAGTTTTGTACTTTAACAACGGAATCACGACTTTTGAATTAAATTGTTATTGTTTAGGAGTCTCATTTGTACTTAATTGAGCCTCTTGAGCCTAAGAAAAAAGAAGCCTTTAGGAACAAAGTGGCTTATATCAACGATAAAATTGAAAGCGTAAGTTTAATCTTTACAAATCCAGCTGCATTTTCAGAGGTCATCTTTCATGGATCAGATTTGAAAAATGGCTAAAGAAAATAAGAGAAAAGGGAGATTGAGTTTTGCAAAATTAAGTTGAGTTTCAGTATGAGCTTGAGTATCAATTTTGGAAACATTTGGAAACTTGTCAGCTAGACGAGGAGTAGATTTTGTTAAATAAATATTGTTAAATAAAACTATTTTTAGCTTAAATTCCGCTTCCACCGGTTTTGGAGCAGGACTCACCCGGGAGAAGAATACCCTTGCTTGGTTAAAAGTTTAATAGCCCAACACACAGCCGCTAATACCAAGGTAAACTAAAACTTTTTTTATAACATTAAAATTAATTTATTTATGCTAGAATAATTGTTTTTTAGGTTAACAAAGACAAGTCAGCGAAATCAGAAAGGAGTTGTAAGTCAATTCTCAGCAAATGGAACAAAGATTTGGCAGAAAATGAGAAGTGGTATGGTGGAATGCTCAACAAAGGTGTCGCTTAAGTTACACTAGTGCTTTAATTGCTTGTCTATTAATAATTTCTTGTGTAAGAGATAGTGTTTACATAGGATTTGTTTGTAATTTTAATTAAAGTATTGAGACACTAGCAATCTCAAAAAGCTTAACTATAACGAACTCTGATTTGACATGCTTGATTAGTAGGGTACATAACCAGTCCATAAGTGTGGCCTAAGTCAGTCTGGCTATCCGTTGTGGGAAGCCATTCAAATTTGTGAAGCAAAGTGGCCAAGATTAAAAATAGCTCAGATTTGGCCAGCGACTCAGCAGGACATCTTCTCCTACCCATTCCAAACATAGTCAATTGCTTTATGGACTCCTTAAAGCTTATTTAAACCAATAATTAAAAACCATTTACTTACCTTTTTCAATTCTGTTCCATCTCTTTTCAAAAACCTTTCAGGCTCAAAAACATCTGGTGGGAAGTGGTCACTCTCGCTTTTTTGATTAAAGCTATAAACATTGAAAATATAGTTGGTGTGCGCAGGAATTTTCTTGCCACAAATTATTTGTTCAGTTGGACCTTAAGCTTATAGCTATAGTCTTTTTAGCGTATCTATTGTTTTCCTCTCTTACAAATTCGATTTATCCACGTGCCAAGAGCAGAATATCGTTGTGATTCACAAATTAAAGCCGATACATAAGGTAATTTGGATTTGTGCTCTAAGGTCACATATCCATCATTGCCAATTACTCTATCAATCTCTTCTTGAGCTTTTTTCTAAAATCCTTGTCTTATTTGAGCAAGACTTATATCGTCTGTGTTTAGTATTGCCACTGCCATATATGGCCCGTAGTAAATAAATGGGGGCAGGCGTATGTATCCCCGGGGCACTTACCCTGGGGTGCCGGATATAAGGCACGCATGCCCATTCATTTATTATGGGCCAATAGGAATTCCTAAAAATTTTAAGCGTGCAGGACACCTCCTCTCTTTCGTTTATTAATATAATCTTTTTTATGGCTCAAAGCACCACGATAGAGTATTTAAAGAGACAAATGAGAAAGTGTCTCATGCATTTCCATTTACAAGATTTCCATTGTCGGCAATAGCCATTGTGTTTTAAAATACCTGGAAATCGGGGTATTTCATAATATAGAGAATAGCCCAGCGAATAGCAGTTATAGTAACTTCCATTCCAGCCAGCCAACAGTCAGAAACTACACCGTAAAGCTGATCAACGCTATAACCGAGTAAATAAAATTAATTAACGTCAAGACCCATAACAAATAACAGACATAAATATTTAGACTGAGCCTATACTAGTCCAGGACTTTTTGGGAAAAAAGTGTAGCGAGTCATAATTTGTAGCGAGTCGTATGTCAGTTATTCTAAATATTTAGTCACTCACTTTTGATATTTGTTATGGCTATAGAATATAAGAAATTGAATTTACGTCAACAACGAATCTTTTTCCTCTTTCATCTGTTTTAAATAGGCATGCACAAAATTTTTGGCTATAACGGATGGATCAAACTCTCTTATTTGAGCATCTACTTCAGCCACGATAAAGTTGTGATACTAAAAATTTCGGATTTTCTTTACCAACAATAAAAAAATTGCCTCATCCATATTTTTCTTTGCCCTTTTGTATGACCAATTCACAAAGGGGACTTTTTGAAGCGAGGGCCATTGACTAAATTTTTCTTTTTAAAATTTTCGTGTAGAATAAATTCAACCTATAGACGTTCATTTCTTTGCCAGCAGTAGTCACAAAGAACTGAGTGATAATGTTGAGAAAATAGCAAAACTTTTGAGAATTCTCTTCAGCAATAGTATAGCCAAAAAAGAGCACGTTAATCACATTGCCCAGACAAATCTTTCGAAAGTTTTTTTTGGATATTAGAAATGCTAGAGTTACAAGAATTACCTGCAGTGGAAGGAAAAGGTCTACAGAAGTTTTATCTTCTATTAAATTTAAGCGATCCACGAAGTCATCTAGTGAGCTTCTTATCTGATATAATACTTACAAAAATTAGGGCTTTAGTATGCAATCCGGTGGTTTTTTGTATGGGCCTTTTTCTGTTTTTTCATAGATTTTTTATTGACTTTTTTGACCTGATCTAAGCCTAAGGCCAAGAAAAATTACTTAGTAGATAACCAAGCTAAGTCATAGGCTCAGATCAAAGTAGTAGACCCAGGGTATACCCGCTGGGATTGTAGAGGTGTACACTAGGCTTATATAGCTTGTATACTAGAGCCGAACTTACTTAATGAAATTGGTCTGTATACCAGTTTTGTCATTATTTTTACAGGCTTGATCGTTCTGCTTCGAACCTAAACCAACTTTTTGCTCAAAGGCGTTTCCACTGCCTAATTCTTTAAGTATTCTCAGAGTAACTTCTCGTTGTGAACTCCACTTTTCGCCATTGCATGCCAGAATTCCTCTATCAGGAGTAGGTTGCAGCAGTTTGAACTGTAGATCGAACAAGGGTACAGTGCAGAAATTTTCACCTTTTAGCAAATAAAAGTTTAAATGTTAGATACTTTTGAAACAAAAAATTAGAAAAAAAACCTCTAGAAATCAGGCAATCTTTGATATTGTTATATTGGGTGAGCACAACGGTGGGCCAGGGAGTGTAGAGTGTGTAAATTGGGCCGTAGACTTGTGCTAACTTATCCATATAGATATGTACATCAGCATCGGGGATCTACGACAACCAAAAATAAAAGAGCTGGAATGACTTGTTTTACCTGCAACAAATTTCCAATTAAGGGAAGTGGTGTAGGACCAGGTGGGTATATTTTCAGGTTTATAAAGTAAAACCAAAGAAAGTAGGTGGCTAAAACAACAACAGCTGCTGTCAATAGCAGAACTATCATTTGCCTAAAACAAAAAGTTAGCTGACTATGTCAGGAAGACTTCACACTCATTAGAGAACCAGTTATTTAAGCTCAATTGGTGCATTTCATTTTCAAGAATTCAGCATTTGCACACTTTTATTGAAGCCATAGGTAATTAACACCAAAATTATACAGCTAAGTACCTTAACTTTACATACAATTTTGAATTTTAGTGTGTAACAACTTGTGTCTTCTGACTGCGGTCAACCCTCGCTAATTTGTGTAACCCTTTGTGCAACCCAGTCTCTTATTCTGTCGGCCTTATAGCTTCCACAGACAAATATAAATACCTCCAGTACATACGCTTTTGAGACCGACTCAGGCATATACTCTGGCGGGATGAATGCTATGGCAAAAGGGTCAACTAAGAAGCGTATTTTATGAGGGGCAACAGCCTAGAGTATAGGACACTAGCGTCGATTTTTGTATATAAATATAGTTCAGTCGAGTCTTAAACGATTTTAATTAAACGATACTCCTGTGTTATATCGAGGTGCTGTTTTATCGAGAGTGGATTTATTTTTCGGTCAAACTAATTTTCTTAACGGTGGCTTTATAAAGATTATATAGATGTTTTGTTTAAGAATCTATGTTTTGGGATGAATAAGTCCTTTCGCTAAATCAAAAGAATTGTTATCGTCTTTTAAGCTGTAAAGGTGTCCATCTTCTTTGCTAAGAACCTCCAAATTTCTAAATTGCAAATCAGATGTATGCAACTGCCAACTGAAAGTTACCCCATTAAGTCGATTCCTTTGATCACCACTTTCTCTAAGCTCTCACTTTCCTTCTGCATCAACAACACTTCTTCATTGGTATGAAGCCAATATTGATAGTACTTCTCAAGAAATTTCTTTCTTCCTTCTTTAAGGAATTGGCTGGAGTAGTCTAAACCAATAAATTTGTTGTGAAAGTGATATTCCAAAGTTTTACATTCAAATTTGTTCATTGTCTCTGCAATCACTTCTTCCACACTCAACTTCTGCTCTTCAGGCAGCCTATCGTTGATGCAACCAATCGGTTTACTGTTAGCCACATTTATGCCGGCGCCTAGGTTATTTTAAAGCTTTCAACTAACAAATTACAAAAGATTGCATTTGAACACCTGCAATACAAACAAAATTCTTCTCTTCTTTGTGAACATTTACTAGGACGCCACCCATTTTGTATCTCCTCTCATAATAAATATCATTTGGCCATTTGATATGCAGCGGGAAATTCTTTAAAATGTTTTTATTGGCTTTTATTAAATGGACTTTTTTTGGGGAAGAGGGGTGGTAAATGTTTAATGGAGAGGAGGAAACTATCCAAGAAATACATTAGTTGAGTAGGCAGCCAAAAAAGTCAAACCTGATTTTTAAGCAAAGATTTAATAGCATCTACTATGGAAACAGCTAGAACGTGCTCAAGAAAGTCAAGACATTTAGAAAATTCAGAATCCAAGGCGACTATGTAGTTGAAGGTTAGCATTGCGCATCCGCTTTAAAAAATTTGTATTAAAAAGTTGTTGTTGCTTACTAAACATTTTATACATCGGACTAATCCACTCATAAGTGCTGTTTCTTCCTCAAATAAAAATGCTGATGTATGTATATCACTAGGTATATTGCCAACCTCTGCCTCTGGTCTGAGTTTCAGGAACAACCAGTATGCCTTCCACATCGGGAAGAGCAATGGACAAGCTTCTAGAAATGGTCAATGAGGTCTCACACACAGGGGCGAACACAAGTATATGTCCAAGATTTTTGGTATCCAAAGCTTGGAAGTATTTTTCAGACTTGAATTGTCCGACTGGCAAGCCATCACTTCTGCGATAAAAAATTATATTTGAAAGAATAATTCTTAACTGATGACCTTGATCGAACTTCAATCGGAAACAGCGTTGGAGTTGTTGCAGGCACTTTTGTCTTCTCGTTATTGTCAGAAGCAGTAGTTTTGTAGAAGAATAATTCTGGGTCTTTTCCGTAGAGATGATCACATTCAAATTTCTGTATAAAAAATTTGAAAAAGACTAGTTTGAAACAAGTGAATGGGCAAATATACCGCTTTTTCGTTAAACAGACTGTCTTCACTGCAAATCAAGAAACCACTAGTCAGCTCAGGAACTTGAGTAAAACAAGCAGAATTAATGTTTGAGTCAAAACGAAGTTTTTGCATTGCTTTAGCAAGAAAATGGGTATCAGAGGAGGTGAGTTGCTGAGCAGTTGCATCTATTAAAACAGCAGAGATTTCCTTGGAAACATCATTTTGTAAGCAAAACATTAGTTTTTCATCTGCAAAAAACAGCTGCTTTTGTACAAAATGTTGAAATTTTTTACCTGGTTTTTCTTTATAAACAGTTAAATGGTATGAAAATTTAGTCGAACAACAATCTTCAGGTTTTAGTAGGAGTTTCGCCTAAAACTTTCGAGTCAACAACGGTGGTTACAATTCAGTAATACAAATTTATTTTTTGAATGACTGGAAAACTCTGGCCAAAATTGAACTAATTTTTCATGGACTTTGAAGTGTTTAAAATTCCATGTTTTTAGTTTTTTTCTTGATTTATATCATACTTCTTTGCTTTCGTTTTGCTCAGCCAACAACTTTTTAAACAAATTGTCTGATGGCCAACTTCCTGGTGGGCATCCAAACAGCTTGGTAAGCACATATTTTACTTTAGTAATCACATCTTTTGACGAACTACCTGCACACAAAAACAATGCTTTAGATGCCTAAAAATGGAGTGTATAATTACATTAGAAAGCTATATTGAAGAAACATTGCCTATGTCGGTAAAAAAAGAAGTCTTACTTTTGTATTGCAGTAATGATTGACAAGAGTCGACGCATGTTCTTCAATTAATTCCGTATTACAAATAACAAGACAAGCGCAATTTTCGTCAATTGAACAACGGTTGGCCAAAATCGATGGAGTAATACGAACAAGTGTGTATACATGAGGAGGCAAAACTAGCTTCAATGCTTGTGATATGCAACCAAATTCTTCCACTTGCTTATCACCAGTATATATGTGAATCTGAAAATTATTTTACCACTTTATTTTTCTTTTTAGATAAAGATATAAAAACCAAATTTTTAGGGTCGGCAGCGACAAAATGGAAGCCGCATTAAATCCGCTACCAAGCCCACAAAGTTACAAATGGAAAATTTTATTAAAAAACATTATTTTTGACGTAAATATATTTTTTGTTTAATTTCAAACTGCCAGTAGTGTTTTTCACTAGGTGTTTCATTTTACACTAGGTAAAATAACTTACTGCTAGAGGCTTCATATTTACGCTCTAAAAGTTAACAAAAAATAATGCAGAAGTAAAATACGGCCGAATAATTGATAATAACAAGACTGTCTAATTTAAAAATAGTTTCCCTTTGTCTTAGTGGAGTGATAATTTTCTAAAGAGTTGCAAATCAATACAAGATAATTTCCAGCACAGCACTTGTGAACAAAGATCAAATAATAAGAGCAGTTAAATTTTCGACTCCACTGGATTATAACTACTCCTCCTCCAAATGTAACTGCCGCCAATACGTGCCAGGTGTGGCCTCTGGCGCATGAAGGATTCGGACCTTCGTAATGCTTATTATGGTAGTACAAATTAATAACATCCACCAAGTGAGCTTCGGCTTGGTTGGAACCCGTCGCTTTGCGTTGTATAAACAAATTTTTGAATCTGTGACCCCGAGGAGTCACTTCTTGATACCAGTATAACATGTGCGTGTTACGCTAGATTGAATTTTTTTGCGTTTTATGTTTTGCAGTCAATTTGTCCACTTTTTGTATTTTTTGGAGAACTAAATAATGATAATTCTTATCTAAACAAGAAGCTTTATTAAGTCAAAGTTGTCAAGCTGAAGCAGGCATACTTTAACAATGACCACAATTCATGTTAGAAACCGTCTGTAGCTCAATAACAAATTAAATGTTTGAATTTGCGCCTAGAAACTATGCTAAAAAGTATTTCAAAGTCTCATTAATATTATTATGTAATTTATAAATGCAATTTTACTAAATAACTTTGCGTTCATTTTTGCTAAAACTTTTTTATTTAACTGTCTGCATGCAAAATGGCTGAAGACAATTCGGGTTCGGTCGTTGATGTTTTGCTGCAGTGTGTAAGTTATTAAATACAGTCAAACCTCGATATAACGAACCCCTGGGGACCAGCTAAAATGTTCGTTATATCGAAGGTTTCGTTATATCGGGGGTCCGTTATATCAAGATTTGACTGCGTAACAAACCCCTGGGGACCAGGCAAAATGTTCGTTATATCGAGGGTTTCGTTATATCGGGGGTTCGTTATATCGAGGTTTGACTGTACCAACAAAAATAAATAAATATCAAAAAAGCGCTAGTGAAGAATAAAACGTTCACGAAAAAAAAAGATCTACTTTTTAGTAAGTAATGTGTCGGAAAACAAAATTTTTTTTTATCGTTTTAAGAGTGTATAAATCTCTTCAAAGTGTACTAGACCCTTTCTTTTATGAAAAAAATAAAAGAGGAAGAAAAGGCAATGGTTTTGCAGGGTTATACTTAAGTGGTGTCAAAAACTTATAGATAACTATAATCAATGCTGCCACAGATGAAGATGCCTGTTTGGAAGGTGTGCTATCTGGACGCGTAATTGCTCAAGTAAGACCAATTTGCCATAGGCTAACCAACTTTGGTCACAGCTCTTTATTTAGGTTCTCACCCAAATGTAACCTTTCAAAAATTAAACTGGCCATCTTTTTCAAGGAAAGTGTTCAGAAACACAAGATTTGCTGATGAAGAAAAAATCTGCAAAATAGCCAATATCCAGAGTGATGAAGATGTTTCTCAGCAAGATGCGGAAAAAAATTATCGGTTTACCTTTGTTGGAATAAAGGTAATCTACAAAATTTGACTTTAGACTTGTCATATTGCCCAAATTGGCTGAGCTTTTCGATCCTTCCATCTATAGTTATGAAACTTGTGAAGACTGGCAGGTGGAGCCGTCAGATATTGGTGAGTCGTGGCTAAAGTATTTATTGGAAACAAAGTTTTAGTATCCGGCAGGGACTTGGAAACTGTATCTCGACTGTTAGTAATTGTTGTCACTGCTGCTGTTATTAGTGAAGGAAAGGGTAAAAGCCAACTGGTTAGTTAAGAAACATAAACGTAAAAATTTTCATTCAGCTAGAAGTGCAATCCAAAGGCACTTAGAAGAGACAAGTGAACCAGCAAAAAGTCAGATTAGGTAGATTTTCGCAATAACCACATGATGGGACGTGGGCAAAGTATTGTTATTGATCTGTTATTTTGTTAGCCACCTGCTGAATTCCTTTCTGCAGTCTATGAAGAGACCTGTAAACAGCATGGTTACTATTAATTTTTTTATATGTTATAAATCGGACTGATGAAACCCTTCAGGGCGCCTCATCTGATGCTATCCAATTCCAGACCATAAGGCTTATGCTAGCGAAAAGTAAAGAAAAAACAGAAAAGGCCAGGAAAGAGGTTTTTTTAAGTCTACCAACAAATTTTTACAAAAATAAAATTCTAGAATGAAGAACTCTTAGCTGAAATTAATCGACTTCATAATGAGCTTTTGCAAAGTAAGAAAAATGAAGATGAGCGATTGAGTATGAAGTCCTCTTTAACCGAAGCGGAAGCTAGGATCAAGCATTTAGAAAGCACAACAGGTGCTTTTTAAGCAAAAAATGTAATTTTGACTAGGAATTATTTAGCTTCTCACATGGAGCATTTACTTCAAGCTCAAAAACAAGGTAATTTCTTACCAAAGACTGGAAAATGTTTGCTTTATAATTTTTAGTAGCAGAACTTGAGTTTGAGAACGAAAAACTTCAAAGAAAATTAAACACCCAGGTGGGCTATTTATAGAAAGAAATTTTATCGTCTCTCCCGTCAACAACATCTTCCATTTCTGAAGCATGTAGTCACCGACGATAAAAAATGGGCTTATGCATAAACGTGAAACAGCGTAAAGAATGGATGATCATATCATGACTGAAACATGATCTGCATCCGCGCAAGACAATGCTCTCCATTTGGTGGGATTGGCAAGCGTTATCCATCACAGAGTTCTTCCCAGAAAATAGGGTATTGATCACGATACCGCTGTAGTGAGCAATTTAACTGTCTAAGCAAAGCAGCCTGAGAGAAAAGGCCAGATCGAAAAAAAAAAACGGAGTGATTATGCGACATGATACGCCCGGCGACACACAGCGAACTTAGCGATTTAGCAACTCGTATGGGAGTTTGTCGATTCTACCCTACTCTCCGGATCGCGTTTTTTCATATTATTATCTGTTTCTATCACTTTACAAAAATCTCTGAGGAGTTTTCTTTAACAATGAAAGGAAGTTGGATGGCTGAACACTGAGAGGGTTTCCCAGCGCATTTCCTCAAGCGTGGCATTGAGAAGATCGTTGAAAGATGGGGAAAAGTGGTATATAAAATATACAACTGAATGATACGGTAGCTTGCTCTGTTAAGAATAGAAAGAGCCAGCAGAACCTTTTCTGCTACACTCCAATAAAAAAGACCAACATTAAGGAAATTGTATTAAACAATTTGCGAGCAGAAAACAAGGAATTAATAGACGACTGCGAAACACTCCGCTCTACAGAAGCACGACTCAAAAGAGAGTTGAAAAACACTGAAAGGCAGTCGAGCATATCGGAACGAGATTCAGTTGTTTTGAAGAACAAAGAAAAAGAGCTGGAGTTGACCAAGCAGAGGTTGTCCAAACTTATAATTTCAAAAGTGTACCAATACTATGGTTCAGAATCAATGCCTATGTGAAACAGCTGACAGAATTTGAGACTTTAAAGACTAAAGTAGTCTCCTTGGAGCAGATGCTTAATAATGGAAGCGCACAAAGAGAAGAACTAAAAGAAGAGCTCCAAGTGGCCATTCAGAGAGCCAATATTGTAAGCTCAATATTTTTAAGCATTTTACAAACATCTTTAAACGCCCTAATGCCCGCTTTTAACGACAACTTCTAAATTTAATGCTCTTCTTTTCTATAGCTAACCCTCGTTAATCTGGCACCTCCGATAACTCGGCACGGGAAGCGGTTTTGTCGAGAAATAGACCTCTATAATTCAGCACTTCGAGCCTCGTCCCTTGGAGTGCCGGGTTATCCAGGGTTAACTATAGGTTAGAAGCTGTAGGTTGGAGATTTAGTCATAGATTTAGCCTGACTTTTATATAAATTTTAGGCTGAAGCTGAAGTTGCAAATCTAAAGCAGCAACTCAAGAAAGAAGTGTCTGCTAGAAATGAGCCAACCACCGAGGGTAAAAATTTTTTGCAGAACAGATGAAATATGTGTTTATTACTTATTTTACCCCTAGCATACTGTAAAGTTCAAGCATTTCTCTTTCAATCAAAATCCACTTCTTTTATTTTCCCCAAACATATTCATCTGAAATTTGTATGAGAGAAACCTGTTTCCTTTCTCTCTTTACAAATCGAATAGATTAAATATGGTGAAATTGATTCACAAAAGTTTATTCATTTCAGTCTACCCTTCCGTTGCAACCTTTTCCCTTCACGATGAATTAAGTGCATCAATGAGTTTGGCAGAGAGGTGGTTAAAATTGTTATTGTAGTTGTTCATTATTCGGCTAGACTCCTTCATTCCAAGTGGTCAAAAAAACATTTTTAAGCGGTCAACCATTTTTTGGAAAACTTTTTGACCAGAAGTTGGTACATTACCTTGGGACCCATCATCTCACACAGAAATTTTAGTACACGTCAGGCCTGTGCTGGCCTTTGGAGGAAAAATTTTTTAGGGCGAAAGGTGGAGGTCAATTTTTTTTTCATTTTACAAAGAATTTGCAGTTAGTAAAATTGGCCACTAGTCAGTTATTCTAAACTTTATTGATAAATCTTAATTTGCAGTGAGGAAGCAGAGACCCGTTTTTCGGAGGAATTTGCTGAGCTCAAGACAAAATATGAGCTTGTGCTGATGGAAAACAATCGTCTGAAAAATGAGTTAGTCTAACAGAATTATTTGTTAAAAAATAATAATTTTTTTTAACGATTGAAAGAAAATAAGGAGATTTATGAAAAGGTATAAATTTTTTGTTCTTTTCAATAATTAAAAGAGAAGTTTAAAAATTTTGAAAAGTCGGCTTGATCATCAGAGAGAGGGGTAGTGGCTGATAGTATTGCTCACCAGTCAAAATATTCTTTTTGCAAAAAACAAACCGGTACTTGTGCAGTTTATTGTTTCTAGCGCATAAAAATGACACTAGAAGTAATATTATAAAATTTTTGATCCATTAAAAAAAATTCAAAAATGTGGTGGGTAAACGGCATAAGTACCAAGAAACCTCACAGGGTATCCAGCTATTGCTTCGAAGTTACAAACTGGCACGAAATTCGTAGAAAAGTTATTCTCTTTTTCATTTTTAAAGGTTTCCAAGTCTTCTGACTCCAGAATTGCAACTGAAAAGAATGAAATTGAACGGCTAGAGGTTGAAAAGCAGAGTCTTTGCAAAAAACTAAGCGAACTAGAATCTGCTTACGGAATTTACAGAGAGAAAACAAGCAAGTTGGAAGGTCCTAATTTTGTTTTGTATTTAGCTAAATTTTTTTTGCTTAATTTTAGCACAAAGAAATCACGATCTTGCAGCAATAGCTAAGCTGGAAAAGCATTTGGACTCAGCCGCCAATGTTATTCGCTTCTACAGCACTGCCTCTGATGGACGAGAGTCTTCTGCCGAAAGTTTGAAGCTTAGAAGTGAGAACGAGAAACTACATAAAGAGCTGGAAAATTTGAGGCAAAAAATGGATCAGTACAGGTTTGCAATTGCTTTGTAGAAGAAAAATCACGTATTTTTAGCAACCTATCACTCTAATGCCTCCAATACCATTATAAAAAGGTTCCTAAGCTCGTACACACCATTTTTACGCTAATCTTTACTTTTTACCCTTACCTCTACCTCAATCTTTACCTTTGACTCTTACACTTACATCTAAGCCCACTGAAAAACAATACTGGCCCACTGATAAATGCTTTCTTTATTGCCACATTAACAAAAAGGACAGTTAGTAAAAGTTACTTCAAAAGTTACTAAATAATAAAAAAATAGGTATGAAAGCTGTCAAGAGCAAAGGATAATAACAAGCAACTGGTACCATGAGGTTTGTAATCCACTCTGTGGAAAAATATATAATTTATTTTACAGAGAACAAAAAACTGCCGTCTAGCTCTGGCCGCTTCTAAAAATTCGGCTATAACCTTAAATACGAGTAGTCAAATGGGCTCTTTCGAAGAGTCTAGCGGTGAGGCAAGTCCACAAAAGTCTTTTATTGGTAGACAACTGGATGTCTCAAACAGTTCTAGCTATAGATAGAATTTATGTTATGAGATAAAACAAGAACAAAGCTTTACTACTTAAAATCTCATTCACTTTTTTACTTGTCTGTGATTTGTATATACATATAAGGCAAAGATATGGGAAAATAAATCATTTTAGCACATTTTCTTGTTACTTTAAACTCAGATATCAAAAATAATTAGTCACTTTAATTGCCCACATTTATTTTACTTTATATTCTAAAAACTTATGTTTTGGATGCTGACTCCACCTGGCTATAAAACTTGTTCGTTGAGCTTTCTGCACAAAATACTTAATCAGCTGAGGAATAAATCCTCGCTTGTAAGACTGTTAGAACAAACAGCACCTTCACACTTTGATCTTCTATCCAATGAGCACAATTCAAGTAAATAAATGGATAATATGGAAATCACACCTAACTGTTTTATAATCTTAGCCGAAGTCAAGCACGGTCCCTCTGCTATAATTTTTGCCACTAAAAAGCAAACTGAAAGGATGAAAGGAGGAGGGAAAGAAAGTGCTGTGCTAGTAGCTCTGGTTGATCTGCCTGTATATGATGCTCTAGCTAGCGAAAATGATGACTTGGAGCCTTGGGTTGTTTTTACACTAAGGTCTTCACATCTAAGAGCGCATCCTGGAGAAATTTCGTTTCCAGGTGGGAAAGTGGAAAGCCAAGTGGCAGAAAGCAGTGAACAAGTATATAATTTTCACTGAAAACGGCTACTAAAAATTTTAGGCAGCCTTAAGAGAAACTCGTGAAGAAATAGGCATTCCGGAAGAAGCAGTCAAGGTCTTGGGTCATCTGAGACCAGTTTTGACTCGTTCTGGCAAAAGCATTGTCACTCCTGTAGTGGGGATTTTGGAAAATGAGCAGAATATGATTATGAAATTGCAACCAAAGACTGATGAAGTACACACCATATTTGTGGTAAGTAATTTTAATTAAAAGAAGCTATTTATCTGTTTGGCTACAAATAAATGTTGGAGTATATCCTAGTAGCTATCCTTTTTTTGGGAGAGGGAAGGAGGCATATACTAGTGGCGCCAAAAAATAATATAAAATATGTTTAGTCCCCATTAAGTGAACTGGTCTCTACTATTGGCCATACCACTTTCCGCCACGACAAATATACCTACGATTTGCCGGTTTGCAAAAATTTATAAGTTATTTATACGTTTGCTATTATTTGTTTATAGGTATTCTTTACTACTCAGTATAGAGTAATCTCTTCTGTCGGGAACAAACAGAAACTGCCTAAGAAAGTGCGCATTTGGGGTCTTTCTGCAGCTATACTGTATGAAGCACTGCGTACTATTATACCCAAAGAGGTGTTTAGTAGTTCAAATTTTTATTGATATAAAGAATTTGAAAAATATATGGGAAGTTGTCAACAAAATATCTCCAGTCAAGAGCTGTATTGATCACGCAGTTCTAAAATCAGTTGTTACCAAAATTAGAGAATGCAACAACTGCAGACCTAAAATCAATTGACAACAAGCAGCATTAGGCACAGCAAATGGGAAAAGAAAGTTGCCCAAAGAATAATCGACTTGCAAGCTTCTAAAGTCCCATACGCAAGTGCACCTCGGGCATTTGGTGAGTCGTTGTTGACACAAAGATAGCATGCAATTAGTGCAACCTGTCAATTGACCACATTGCACACAGGTGAGAAAGTTGTTTTGGATAGGTTGGGAGCATATCTGACAGCTAAAATGTGTTCTAGAGTGCTTAGAAGGTTGAGCTCTAGTCAGCAAACCACTCACTTGCCAAATCGATCTAGCAAATGAGCCAGCCACTGTTTTTCTGGTCTCATGTTTTCGAATTCGAGGTTGTGCAAAGGGGCAAAACTCTTTTTGGGCGCCCCTCTGATTTTTGTTGTCTCCTCATTCAAAATAGGACTTTGAGATTGAATGATAGCTGGAGGTTGCTTATCAGCAATAGGGACTTTGCGTTTCCTGCCTCGTTTGCCTTTCTGTGGAATTGCTGGCAAAGGAGAGCAAACTTCTTTGTCCTGTTGATCCACTGATGAGGATGATTGATCAACTGAACCTATTCTATAATAACAAATAAATTTAATCAAGCCCTAACTCAAAGAAGCCTTTGCGTATGCTTCTCGGGCCAATAATTCTTCTACTCTAAAAATCTTGATTCCTTCTTTGTTTTCAATGCTTTGCAACAAAGTAGATTCTTCAAAAGAAGACACCTGCAGCCTAAAATTATTAGAATTTTAGTTTTTATTTTGATTAATAGTATAAGAAATTGCTTTGGATCAGGTTCTCTAGGAACTTCAGTCGCTTTGCACTCCTCACCTACACCGCTTTTCGACACTATTTGAAAGGGGTGAAAATACCCTGTGAGATCATAACAGTCGTTGCTGTTTTCTTGGCAGCGAACAGCTCTGTTAGTGGAATCAAATAGTCTATGGTCAGCTAAAATTTAGAGGTTTGAAAGACTAGATCCTGATATATTCTCAAAATTGCTTACTCATTGAGACACTAAAAAGCTTCTCTAGACGTTGTCTACTTATTTTGTCAGATAACATGCGAATAATTCTGCCATTAAAGTCCACATCAACAAAGCTTCCCTGTAAATTAGCTACTCTTAAGCATCAATATAAGAACACTCAAGCTCAACAAATTATTGCTCTCTACGACAAAAACGTGTTCCAAGCATTCAAAAGAGTTCAAGAATTTTGACAAGGCGGGCTTGAGCTATGAAAGTACTAAAAATGCTATAAAACTTTAAAAAAATCAGGCTTCTAAAGAAAAATAATACAAAATGAAAAATCGACACCATCTGATAGGACAACCTCGACAATTTTCCAAAGACATACCGCTTTAAAATTACTTTCGACGTTTGGTATCTTGGTTAGCTCTTCACTTGACTGACTGTCACTTATACGAGACACTCGCTGTTGTTTTACACCGTTGTAGACGTTTCTGTTAAATTAAATAGTAACTTTAAAACTTTCTTGCATGTGCCAAAAATAAAATAATACTTGTGAAATTTCATGATATGCTTTCTTAAAGCATCTTCTGTTATTTTGAGTCTGGAGAGGTATTCACAATTTTCAAGGTTGCAGCGATACACACTCCCTCCACCGTTTGAATCAACCAATTTTTCAAAAAACTGCACAAAAACATTGGTTCTAGTAGGACACTTGGATCCTTAATTTTTAAGTTCACATATAGCAGGTGTACGGTCTTTCAAAGTGATAGGTCTACTCTTTAACATAGGCATAACTTGTCAGTTTAAAAAAAGGTTGTACCAAAACTGTTGTCTGCCAAATCTGATTTATCCATTTGAATTTGGGTTGCTTCGAGAGACTGCAAACTAGACTGAATGGACTTCTCTTGGGCAGCTTTTAAGCAACTAGCAGTAGGAAGTAGATCCTAAAAAAAGAATCAAAGAGGTTCAAAAATTTTCAGTAGTATCTTCTTCTTTGCAAGAGATAAATTTTGCAGTATTTGGAAAAATTCCAAATGAGATCTGTAATACTGGAAAGTTTAGTAGAAAAGACTAACCATGTTGGTTTGGAAACTTGAATTGTTTAGAAAAAAGTTGATATAGAAAAAACTTTGTAGAATTCCTCTTAAAATCAAGTATTGAATGGAAAAAGTGGGAAATTAATATGCGTTTCCAAACTAGGGGAAAAATTATATGTCTAAGATGAGAGATAATTCTCTTCAATTTAAACATCACTCAAAAAAATAAACATAAGGAATATATTTTTTTTCTGTGTGTTTTCAGTGCGTCTGTAGTTTTAGTAGATCTTTATAGGACAAGGAGATAAAAAAACGGTGTTGGAAGACGGTTACTTTGAAAGAATGGCTCACTGAAAACAATTTTATAAAACCTTTTACAGTATGTACATTTATTATAACTTTAGATCTGAATTTACAAAAAAAGCAACCAGACTAAGTGAGCGTCAAAAACGTCAATTGAACAAAGAAACTTACTATGTGAATAATAGGTAGTATAACTTTAGTAGTACAGCAGATTCTCGATATAAGAGCAATGTCGACTGATAGTCGACTGTATAACATTTATGCGTCCGAAATGCAAGACCAGTGTAAGCAAAAGACTAATAGAAACAGAAAGAACCAAAGAAGCGCAACTAGAAGTAAAATCAAGACTATCTAATATGAGTTCATGGCACAATTCTATAGTAAAACATTTCTAAAAAAGATCTAAGGCTAGGCAATATGTAATGCTAATGCAAGAATGAGTACCAGAGTAAAATAAAATTTAGCAATAGTTTCGTATAAACAGCAAAGGCCAAATTTTACGGGCCTAAAACATATTTTGTAGGCCCCAGCGCACCGTATAAAGAGGAGGTGTGGGCATTTTTATATACTTATAATGCCACAATAATGTCTAAAATTCAATTCTTTTTTCCTCATCCATCCATGTACTGGCTTAGATCACTGCCAGGCATGAAAGCACACCAAGTGGGGTCCAGCTGCTCCTGGATGTAATGCATAGGCATATACCTTGAGAGCATTTTTAATGAAAAGTGTTTAAAAAATGTCTTACATGCAAATGCCTCCAAAGAAGCCTAATGTAATCAGCCACAACCAAAACTTGCAAACACCCAATCGACAACACAACCTGCAATACATATGGTTGTTTAGATCAGATTTTGCCGGTTTCTTTTCACTGACCGGCATTGTTGCCAATATGTCCAGAACATCATGAACCAAAAGAGCATTATGTCTAATGACATTGTGATGCTGTAAAAGTAATGTTAGGTTGTTTTTTCCTTTTGATATTTAAGCATAGAAGCTTCAATTCTATGACATGGATTTATCAAAAAAAAAAAAAAATAAAATATGAAAATATTTCTAAACCTAAACAAAACTTACGTAAAAAACATCAGCAAGTCAGGATGCTCATACATGTCTTGGTCAGGACTGGCCCAATATTTAGGCATAAATGTCTTATGCATGTTTCCCACCATCATTGCAAAAGTGGTCATTAATCTGAGCCAGGTGAGCAGTAGGTCTATAGCCGAAGCTATATTACGCCTTCTAAATAAAGGTAAAAGTCACCAAACTTTTATATTTCACTATCAAATGTTTTCTCACCTTCTCTCAGCAGTAGCTAATATCCTGAGTTCCTCTTTGCGTTCTGCATTGATCCTCTTTCGCAAAACTTTTTGCTCTCTTTTTTCTTCTTTTAAACGCTGTTTTTGTTGGTCGATCAGCTTTTTTTCCGCTTCTAAACAATTTGAGCATATAAAACACAAAAATTATCTATAAAACCAACCTGTTTTAGGTGGACTATCCTCCCGATTTTCATTCGCATTCGACAAAAAGTTGGGCACAAGTTTTTTAGGGGCTCGTTGTAAGAGACGAGAAGCGGCACTGCTGACTCCGCTCTTAGAACCACTGCTTACAGTGGGACAATCATTGTGGGGGGAAGGGTTTGCCAAACTGGTGGGGGCCAGAAGTGCTAAAAATTCAACCTAGGTTAAATTAATTGAGGTCAGACATGATGAAATTTTTGCTATTACACTCGCTTTCAGCCTTTTGTTTTAATGTGACTGGCAATTTGTTTGCTTCTCTATCTAGAATGATTCTAGGCATAGCCGGCTCTTCCTTGTGCATTCTTAAAATAGGATACATGCCACTGGTTCCAGTCGTCTCAATTTCATCATCTTCTGAATCTGAGCTAATATCATTAACCTGATTGTCTTGCGCTTCCTCATTGGTGTCTTTGTTAACCATATTTTTCCATTTGTGTCCTCCTCTCTCAATTGTTTCGATGCGTTTTAGGGCTCTCTCAGACTTTGTGAATTGTTGGTTGTAGAGAAGATTGTAGATTTGCTAAAAAGAATTATATAAACTATTAAAAATTGTTAGAAAAACCTACTTGATAAGTCTTGTTTCTATGTCTGTGTCTTTTTTGAGTAAACAAATTGAACCAAACCAACAAGTAGTTCTCACATCTGAGTGGTTTCAGGCAAATACACAGGAATAGATGCATCCAAAACCAGAGCAAATCGTAGCTTTTCCACAGAGTAAAGTAAATACAGTTGACATAAATGGCGGTCGCCCAATTAAAGTGAGCCAGAGAAGCCATTAGAAGACGCCAGCAAAACCAAAACTTGAAGCAACACCAACTTCCCATGCTTAACTGATAAGACTAATTAGAATACGATCTTATTCTATTTTTGTTTCACAGCAAAGTTTGTAAGAATCAGCATCGACGAATTATGATTACTTGCTCACAAAGACTAGATCTTCAAGCTCAAAAATTGGTTAGTCATCAGCAACTGCCTCTTTTATCATTTTGATAAAGGAGGACAATAAGGAATAGCAAGTTTGTGCAAGCAAAATTGGTTTTTAAAAGGGTATCTGTTTCAATACGAACACTTGTCCGATTTAAAAATTTTTCTTTACAGACGACGCTCGATTTAACGGACCCCCGATTTAACGAACAATCAAATTCGGTTTGGTTGGTTTTCAATGAAATTCACTGAGAATAGCTATTTAACGGACTCTGAGCGCGGTCCCTTCCACATAATCGATTTTTTATTTAACGGAAAAACAAGATTTTTCATCCAAATTTTTAATATCATTATCCTAAGACGAAAATTTTTGCCAGCTGTTGCAAATTTTGGAAGCTAAAACCTTTTCTTGTGAAAAAGCCGTCATTTATTTTTTACCTTTAGTTGATGCTTTGTCAGTTGCTTATTTTAACACCGAAATGGCAACTCCGATCAAGAAGAAGTATTAGTATCATTTAGCGAATAACAAAAACAATATATTAGACCACCACCTTTACAAAATTTTTGACATGTCAGTCTCAGAAAGTTTTCTTCTAAATATTTAAAATAAGTTTTCTGATTAAACTCAAAGAAAAAATGTTTGCTGCTATTGGCAACCTACCTTCAAGAGATGAAGCTGATTCACAAGAAGCTATGAAAAATATCAAGAAGATTCAAGCTTGGAAGGATTTGTATGTGAAACTAGCTCAAGTGCCTATACCAGTGTCAGGTCGGGTTACAAAGGACGAAGAAACTGGCACAGTGCAGGTTTTATTTAACAAAGGTTAGGGCAACCATAAAAATAAGACTGATTAAAAGGTTCAAAGCACTTGGTCGAATAGAGCGCCTCAAATGAATAAAACAGTGAAGACTCACACCCTGGATGTCTTTACCGAAAACCTGCAGCACTTGGCTCATTCCACCCTGCCTTATATTAACTTTGAGTAAGGTGTTTGGCTGTTTTAAAAAGACAAATCCACCACTTTCACAGCTCTCAAGAAATTGCCTATTCCAAATCTGGCTCCAAGATGGCTGCCGTGATCACCATTCCTGATGGTAAAGACAAGAAGCAATACATCCGAGTCTACGACACCCTTAATGACATGGAATTAGCTTGTTTGGATGTGGGTGGGATGAAGAAGCATGGAACTATTCATGCTACAGGTCTTGCTTAAAATAATTTTTATTTTTTCCGTATTGCATAAAAATTTATTTATTGAGGTGAGTTCGGCTGTTTGCAATGGTCTAACTCTGAAGACCGCTTGTTGTATACGGCTGAAAAATTGGACAAGCAGCAGAACTACTTTGACGCTGATGTGGAATGGGACGATGCTGAGAAGTTTATGAAAGCTAATGTGGTAAGCTATCCTAAGTAGTTCTATAAAACAAAAAATATTTAGTAACAAGTTTTAGGGTGAGAAATTCATTTACAAAGAGAGCTGGGGAGAGCAATGTCAAGAAGTCAAAAATCCAGTTCCTTGCATTTTAAATAGTGCTGATTGGAGCATAGAAATCGTAGATAATTTTCCAGAAAAATGTTCCCCTACGAAGGTAAAGGAGCTATTCTTTATATTTTTTTTTTTTTTTTAGAGAAGTTAACAATAGAAAGAGCTTTGTTGGGCATAGCAGTAGTATCCTCACCAATCAGACTTTTTTTCAAATAAGCCTTGGTTGAAAAGACGTGGTTTTTTGAAGTAAAGGGAAGCGTATCAGCTTTTAAATCTACCCGAGGGTTACTGCCGCACTACGCAAAGACAATAAGACAAAAAGATCCTGCAAATTAAGTAGTGCTGGAGGATGGAAGTACCGGAGGGATTCCGGACAGGATTTCTGTAAAAGGATCGAATTCCTGATCTGGTGGTGGCAAAAAACCGGAATCCGTACGGATACCGGATTTTTTAGGACATGCATAAGAATTCTATAAAAATAATTCCCCATAAGAAAGCTATTTTCCGACCCTTTTAGTCATAGAATCCAGTTTTTAGGAAGTCGAAAAGTAAGGAAAATAAGCCGTATAACTAGTGCTGTAGACCGAACCGGTCACCAGAATCCGGTTTTTTCTCATATATGATATGATGCAAAGGAAAAATTTTCTCTAGCCCTTGCGGTGTCTTCTCAAACCCAGCACTTTGAACCAGTCTCATTCTTATATATCCTCTGTATTTCACCGACCTTCACTAGCATGGTTTTTTATTTTTGGATCCCTCTGGTACGAGTACCAGAGGGGTAGGGCCGTCAGGCCGGCAGTTTCAGGGGCCTGGGTGCTGGCATCGTTAAGCCAGGGGGATTAGGGGTCCAGGAGGCCAGAACTGTTGGGCGGTAATCGAATTTGACTTATTTCGTTGACAACATACTAGTTGCCAGTGTTTAAAGACCGCTGATTTTATCACTGACCAGAGATAGTCACAGAAATCCAGTTTTTGGGAAATCGAAAAGAAATGGTATTTTTAGGTACTTCACTAAGGAAATTAATCCATATAACTAGTGCTGGGGACGGAACCGGAATCCGTACGGATTCCGGTCACCAGAATCCGGTTTTTTAAGGGGCCCAGGGGGCTGGCGCCGTTAGGGCGGCTGAGTTTAGGAGCCCAGGGGCTGGCGCCGTTAGGGCGGTAATTGGATTTGACTGATTTCGTTGACATCATACTAGTCGCCAGTGTTTAAAGACCGCTGATTTTATCACTGACCAGAGATAGTCACAGAAATCCAGTTTTTGGGAAATCGAAAAGAAATGGTATTTTTAGGTACTTCACTAAGGAAATTAATCCATATAACTAGTGCTGGAGACGGAACCGGAATCCGTACGGATTCCGGTCACCAGAATCCGGTTTTTTCTCATATATGATATGATGCAAAGGAAAAATTTTCTCTTGCCCCTCGGTCTCTTCTCAAACCCAGCACTTTAAACTAGTTTGACTTCTATATATCCCCTGTATTTCAGTGACCTTCATTATCATGGTTATTTATTTTTGGATCCCTCTGGTACTCGTACCAGAGGGGTAGGCCGTTAGGCCAGGGGGGTTTTTGGGGGTTTTTGGGGGTTTTTGG
>BBSZ01014904.1:0-13544 GCA_000981365.1 Subanguina moxae | reverse complement strand
TATGCAGACGGTGCTTTCACACTGGAGGAAATCGTGTCCGACGTCTCGGCGGTGGAACAGGCCGAAGATAAAATCGGCGGCAGCAAAGCGATGGAAAGCGTGGAAGCCGAGTAACCTACCATTACAAGACAAGAAACCCAAGCCGCACTCAATCTGGTCCGCCAACTTGTGGAAAAGAATACAGCAGATCCATTCATTCTTAAACAAAGCGACGCATTGGATGATTTCTTCTACAGGCAGCGCCAGAAGAACGAAAAACAAAAAAAAACTTACCAATTTCTTTTCTATTGTAAAATGAATTTTGAGTGCTGTTATTGTTGATTTGTTCGGTATAATTCTTATAGTTGGTGAAACTCTCGTTATAAAGGCACTTCAAATAATTTTTATTCCAAAAACTCTTGATATAAGAGCACTTTGCTATAAGAGCACAAATTGTCGGTCCCAATGGGTGCTCTTATATCGAGAGTCGACTGTATTTGAAATTTAAATTGGAATTTGTTTTTGTATTTGAAATTTTAATTTAAAGTTTGAAACTCTACAAGAAACAACACAAATTAATTGACACGTCGATTAACAATTTTTTACAGGGGATTAAGGGGGGTTTAGTAGGTTTTTAGTAATTGAGTCGGCCATTTGGGGGGGGGGGTGTTAGTAAAAAAAATTCTTTTTCTATAATGATTAAGATCTAGCAAAACTCATTTCGTCCAACTTTTCCCCATAAAAATATCACTTTTCTTTTCACTTTCACTTTTTCCAACGCGTCACAGGGCCCCATTCCATTATCATCATAAAATCATAAATAATAAAAACCTTGGCGCCGCAGGCGCCCTTTACTTTCCTCCATTCTTCTTTCTAAATCTCACTTTACTATCAATCAAGGCGCCGTACGGCGCCAGTCAAGCTAGTTTACTCTAATAAGCGGGCACCCTAGCTAATGAATTTGCAGCTCTTCCTGAGTCGTTTGAGATCTATCTCATTGTGTTTCCAATAAATTTGAATTATGATACGAGAAAAGGCCGAAAATTAAGCGGGCACCCTCTAATAAGCGGACCCCCTAGCAAAGGGTCGAAAAATAAGCGGGCATGCCCGCTTAATAGAGTAAATACGGTAACCTGGAATTAATTGAGAGCAAAAAAACATTTTCGGGCGTTTTGAAAAGCTGTGGTGATGGTCCCTTGTCAGGTTTCTTTGTAAATAATTTTTTTTTTCTTTAGCAACAATGGCGAATTTATTTGTCGTCTAGGTATGACATGATTTTTTGCTGCCAGAAAAATCTTTTGTATTTAGTCACAACTCCTTACCACGTCGAGCAAATAAGTGTGATGGCAGTCAACAAAGCTAGTGATCAACTTATTGTGATTGGTAATCAGTTTACAGTAAACCTCAGTAAGTTATTTTGCAAACATTGTTTAGACAATAAGTACAATGTGATCGCCTTCTCCGTGGAGACTATTCCACAAATTCAGGCCATTCACGCGTTTAACGTCACTGGGTTGGTTGGTCGTATTGCTATTTCTATGATCTAAAATTATTTAGATTTGTGCATGAAGCTTCCGATATCGCTGTTTACAAAGATTTTTATTACATCACCGATTACAAAACTCATTCAATAGTAGTCTACTCGCTAAACGGTTGGTTAAACTGGAAATTTTCCAATTTTACAACCAATTAATTGGTTAGGCAACTTTGTTCGTAAATTTGGTAGCAACTTTTTGACCCCTTATCCAATTGGCATTGACATCTCGTAAGCTATATATTTAAAGTTTTCATTTCATAACTGTTTTTCTTAGGAAATCTGGTGATATCTTGGTGGGCGATTCTCACGGTATGTGTTATTTGTTATTTTAATGTGTAAGTGAGACAAGTTTATGTGACTTTTTCTGGTCAGATAAATGTGCCTGATAAAAAAAGGCAATGCAGACACCCCTCTACCTAAAGGCACATTGCCGTCGCAGACGCAAAGTTGAGTGCTGGGGGACACTCTCTTGCTCGTCTACCAAGAGATCATTTTGTGTCGTTCAAAAACGTTTAAGAGCAGGAAAGATTATATTGGTAAATGAAAGAGAAGTGTCCCACACGCATTCTAATTTGGGCGATTACCATTGTCGACGACGGGAATGCTTCTTTGAAGAAACATTTTAGGACCCCAAAAAGTTTTTTAAAATCGGCGATTGACTCTAATAGTTTCTTTTATTCAAACAACTAGAGTTGGCTACCCGCACATATCTCCCTCTGTGGCCAAATAAGTGCCCCAAATGCCTCCCATCATCCCTCTCGCCTTTTTGCTAATATATCTGCTGCTAACGATTTCACGGGAGGGAGACCTATAAATGACTATAGTGCTTTTTGAGTTATATAAGACTAAGAAAAAAATTTTAGGCAATCACTTTCACATTGTGGTGTTCAGTGCTCAAGGAGTTCCTCAGCAAGACTACAAGTGCCTGGCCACCAAGGTTAGACATTTCGGCGCTAACAATGAATCCGCCCCATCTCATAATTTTTTTCCAAACTTTTTGAAAAAAAAGTTTTACCCATTTCTAAGCGATTCTTATGCGCCACAAACAACAAAAACGTGGTTTTCCACACTTTTTCGTCACAGAAGGTCGCTTTTTGGGAACTGAAAAGTATCAATATTACGCATTGGGACAGCAAGGTAAACAATCTTATAGATGGTATTTTGAGACCCCAGGTACTACACATATGCATACAACTAAGCCTTAACCTTAGGGTAGGCCAACGAAGGTCAGCCAAGACTTAATGTGTATTCTGTATCACCTAAGCTTAGTAGTTCATGACTAACTTATGCTTGCCTATTCTAAGCATACTGCAAGCCAGTTGAAATCCTGAAAAACTTAATTTTTGAAAGGAAAAAGCGTGGAAAAAAACGTTTTTAGCGTACAAGAATTGCTTATAAATGGTCAAAACTTATTTTTGAAAAAGTTTGAAAAACAATTATGGGTGGGGTCGACATTTCAAATTTTTTGTAGTCTGAAACATTCCCTATTTTGCCCCATTTTGTAGGTTTCGCGATGCACTGGACTAAAGATTTCAGCAGAAGGCTTGGTGATCACTATGTCGCGACAGAACAGCTCTGTGCTTGTCTTCAACACACTATATATGCCTTCTGTTTAGAAACGTGCAAACACTGATTCAATTCACTCGTCTTTACTTACAAATAGTTTATTGTTTAGTTGTCTTTTTTTACTTTACTCTAATCCTTTGACAAAATACGGGCAAATGTTTTGCTTTTAAAGTTTTGGTTTTTTACAGAAAATTTTGTATTTATCCTATGCTATATTTCGGGATACTATTTTGCATGTAAATTCTTCCTAACAACCTCCAAATTGGTGACATTCGCAAGTGGGGGCCTAGGTCACTGCAGATTAAGGTGGGTATAGGTGCAACAAGGGTGGGTTTCCAGATGCTATATACCGGTGATATATTTGGCAATACCGACTAAATACGGGTCTGCCAACCTCCTTCATTTAAGCTCACACCTGTGCGTGGTGTCTTCTGCGTATGTTGTATATCGAAATATAGCCTACATTCTAAGCTGCATTTTGGCGTATAATATTTTCAGAAGACGCCAGCAAAACGTAGGTCAAAAACACAATGCCACAAACACATTTTTTTGAATTTAGGATGCCCGTCTATTAGAGGATTTACGGTATTTTCAAAAAAAACTTGGGAAATATTTTAAAGAAAGTTGAATTTGTTTGGTGACTCTTTTTTGTAGGTGTATTAACATGGGTACGTGAAAAAATCCCTTCGGCTAAAATTGTCTCTCTCATCACCCATTATTTCGTCGCATATAATAATTTCACCTTTTGCAACTGTAAATTTGCCTCAAACAAATTCCTTGCAATTAAAAGTTCATGTGCACCAACTGAAACTATGATGGATGGTCTATAAGCCAACCGAACCAAGTGGATGTTTTCAGTCTGTTTATTTAAGCAACTATAAAACAATGATTTATTCCTGTCAAACCTTCTTTAGAATGCTCTAATTAGTACAGAAAAAAAGTTTCAGAGCCTGAAAAAAAATTCTCACCAAGTTGACATCCACTTGGTTCGGTTTGTGTATAGACCAAACAGCGTAAGTTAGGCGTGAACCGCTAAACCTAGGTGAACAGGGTGTATGCTGAGTCTCAGCTAACCTACGCTGGCCAACCCTAAGCCTAAGGCTTAGTTGTATGCTTAAGTGTAATAACTGGTGTTAGAAAATACCAATACTAAAATTGGGGTGATTTTGGCGCGAAGGGATTTTCTGCGTGTACGTATTAACACAGCTTAATGAAACTTTATGTTTTTCATAAAAGAAAACAAACTTAGGTTTTTTGCTAAATTTACATGCACAAAAGTCTTGCAAGATATTTAGAGCCAATCCTTTTCCATCTTCTAACTCAAATCTATTTTCCCTCAGTAAATATGGCAGTCTAATTGTATTATTATTTCTAAAGAAACTAACTATCTTCTAAGGTACACTTTCAAGTTTTTAATTTTGTTGCCGGAAATAAGCCTTAATTCACTTGCGGTGTAGTGCTCACATCAACTTTTATAGGATTTATAGTTGTTTTGCTTGTTTGACTTTGTTATTCATAGTCTTGTCCTGAATTTGTTCTACTGCAGGTACCTCTTTTTTCCTTCTCTTACAATTATTTTGAGTTTTTTTACTTCGTTTTTTCCACTTGGAATGTAATTTGCTGTTTGATATTTGTCGACACTTGTATAGTTTAGTTTTCGTAGACACAGCTCTGCTTGAAGTCTCCAACCTTTATTTAATAGCACTTTGTCGGTTTGATTTTCAGTCTGGTTGGCCTAACTTTTGCCGTAGTCTATGCCGATTTTTATCCGGTATAATAAGTTAGTTTACACTTAAAAGCACCGTAAATTATGAATACGTTAGACTCTCCGCATAGAATATGCCCTCAGAGCTGATTCTATCGGATAATATAATAGAGGTTGTCTTATAACAACATGTAATTTTAAGCCTGTTTACTGTAGAAAAATCGAAATTGAAGAATACTCGGGATGCGATCCGTTTCATATTTTTAACAACATCGATAATCCTGCGATTTGGACCTTCATTTAATAATTTTTATTGAATGGCAACTTTAACAAGAATATCTCACTGCGATAGTCGAGTGCATGTGTTTTTTTTTTTCTCAAACACTTTCAATGTAATCGGTAGACATTGATTTATAGAATTTTGAGCGCTACTAAGAACAAAACCTGATCAAAAATGGCCATTGAGATATAACATGACGAGAAAAGTTCCAGACAGTTCCTATGCGCTTAAATCAAAAAAGTTCTTTTTCCAGTAAAAAGGCTTAATTTACCACAATAAGGCTAAAAAAGATTTAGCGCGACGTTCATATGACCAGTACATGAAACTGCGGACCCAAAAAAATAAAGCAGACCAATTAAAATAGAGTTAGGATTTTTTTTCTTTTGCTTTGATCGGCTTTCAAAGCGTGGTTTTTGGAAAAAACCTGGTTTTTCGTTTCGGTTTGGTCAAATGCAGTCGGTAAACCAAAGTTCAAAATTTTCGAATTGTCGATTTGATTCGAAGAGATTTGGTTCGGAAAGTATCAAATTTTTACTGCTTTGATTTGCCAACCCTAATCAGTATTGATGAAGAGTTTGGTCGCTTCCATGCTCATGATGCTTTATAAGATCGGCAGGCGTTTTTCTCGCTTCTCTCGTATTAGGTTTGCCAGTTATTGATTGAGTACCGGATGCTGAACGTGTCAACTAGCTCCATCAAGCTTTTTGCGCTTGGCTCCGCCTCTCGAGCTCGTAAAAGGAAAAGGTAGATGCAGGCAAGAACTTCTAAATCCTTACACTTGGCTCTTAAGCACCTCTTCCTGCTTCTCCACTCTTGGATTCGTGAACCGTTTGTGTACTTCCTAGCGGCAGCGCTGACTGAATATTTGCGCGCGTATTCTATGACCAGTAGGATGTGTCGTAGTTTCGAAGGCGATGGACAGAGCTAATGGCTTCATCCTGATGGAGTTGCAGCTCTTCTTCCGCGCTTGAGTCGTTTGAAATTATTTTCATTGTGTTGCCTAAAATATTTGAATTATGATACGAAAAGAGGTTGAAAATTAAGGATGCACCCTCTAATAAGCGGGCCCATAGCAAAGGGTCGACAAATAAGCGGGCATGCCCGCTTAATATAGTAAATACGGTATGCGTTTTTTTTTCAGAGACCTATCAGCCTTGGAATAGGTATAGCCCCCACTTTGCCTAGGTTTGGGAACGTGGAGTTGAGATGCGCACACAATATACCTAAGAAATAGACCACTCAAAATAAACATAAATACAGTCAATAATATGCATACTGGGCCTTTTATGCAGTGGACTCCAGTAAACAAAAGTAGGTTCAAAGTCTTTCTCTCAAAAAAGTGGCCATTACTTTTCCTATCTACTCTCAATACACCACCTTGTCGTTTTAAAATTTGTTTTTCTGGTCTTTTTATTTGTTTTTAGAACATAGTAGTAGCTAAAGTAGCCTACGCACATTTTTATGCCATTTAATACCATAAACCATGAGTTTACTATCACGTGTTTTCACCAAAGGCCAACCATATTGACCTGAAGAGGTTGGTAAAAATGAGGCTGGAAATTAAATCTAAAAGTCGCAGTGCAAATTGGGATTTCACTCCAGAATTTGCACCAAAAAAAATTCTTTGAATAAATTGTTCTTTTGCAGTCAGGACTCTCGATATAAGAGCACCCATGGGCACCGAGTCTAACTGCTCTTATAGCGAGAGTGCTCTTATGGTGAGAGTAGACTGTATCTTCTTCATTAATGTTTTTATCTGTTTACCATTTGCCTTCTTTCAATATTTAATTTTTATCCAATTGACAGCCACACAGTGAAAGATCTCAATTGTTTTCACCGCAGTCAATGGAGCATAATTGGCTAATATTTCTAAGCAATCTGCTTTGTATGAAGCTAGTTAATGAAACCACATAAGTGGCATCAAATGAGTTCTGAGGAATTTATTTGGTTGGCAGGCGAATTATTGTAAACCACCCCTCCTCCCCCCCCCTCTCCCCTATTTTATTGACTTCGCATACCGCCTGAATACTGGTACGGCTTTCTGCTTCTTGTCTAACAAGGAACATTCCCCAACTGTCTCATTACTCGCAAAAGAAAACTATAGCTTAAAATGTTGGCCTTAGTCGAGTTTTTCGGGTTTACCCCACCAGCAAGAAAATTTGGGATAATGAGGCTTGAGAAAGTTGAAAAAAAAACAGCTTGCTCCCCCTGTGCGGTATCTCGAGTAACTTAACATTTTCGCCAATTTCATACGATATCCTGGCTGACTTTATACTTTTAGGATTTCCGTTTATTATCTTTATCACTGTTTTTAAATCCAATTCGTCATTAAACTTCTTCAGCGCACCTGCAGCTCCGTAGAAACAAATAAGTAGACGATATTAGATCTTGCCATCGTCACTGATTACCGGTTGGATTGTAAACGAATGAGTAGTGGCCTGTATTCTCTATGCAATCACAATTTTTTTTTGACTCTTCAAATCCACAGCTCTTTCTGTTATCATTTCCTTTTTTTTAGAATTCGGTAGGAAAGGTGGCAAAGCAACTGAAAATTGGGAAAGATTCTGTCCAAAAAATGATGAAAGAAGCTCTGGAGATGAAATCGAGAAAAACAGTCAGGGGGTAAACCCTATCTGAAGAAGTCAAGCAGCTGACACTCATTGGAAGAAACGAGACGGCGAATGGACTCCGAACTTTCCTGACTGGAATTTACTCGACTACTTTGGCTGGCCGTATCTCGAATCGAAAGCGTGTTCTGGGCCACACAAATCAATTGCTGCGCTAAAGGCTTCACTGGTGAAAGAATGGGCCGAAATTCCACAAGAAATGTTTCAAGACGCCATTGACAATTTCCCAAAACGACTTCGTAAATGTATTGCAGCTGGTGGTGGTCATTTTGAGTGATTGGAAATAAAGTTTTTATATCATTCGAAAGAGAAGAAAAAGGGCTTTCTAACGGTGCCAAACATTGATATTTATGCCTTAATTATAAAGGAAGAACAAAGTCGTGAACTTTGTCCACGAACTTTTCAGACACACGGTATTTTTCTAAAACCATTGATAAAGATAATAAACGGCAATCCTAAAAGTATAAAGTCAGCCAAGACATCGTATGAAATTGGCGAAAATTTAAATTACTCGAGAAAAGCCATATGTGGGGGATCAAGCTGTTTTTTTTTCAACTTTCTCAAGCCTTATCATCTCAATTTTTCGTGCTGATGGGAAAAAGCCTTGAAATTTGATAAATTAAGTCGACTACGGCCAACATTTTAAGTTATAGTTTTCTTTTGCGAGTAATGAGACAATTGGGGAATGTTCCTTGTAAGTGTGAGGGCAGGGGCACATACAAGTGAGTGTAAGATACATCATACACACTTGACTTATGCCGCATCTTTTTTTGTTATTTTTTTCATCCAAGCTTTATCCCTCTTACGTATTTTAATTCCTTTTTTTTTGTTTTGCAATTTTCTCGAACAATTTTGTTGTTCTCCTTTCTGTATGCTCACATTGTAAACATAGAGAAATGCAATTTCAGTTTCTAAATGTTGTTAAATTGGATTTGCTTGGATTCTTTTGGGTATGTAGCAGTGTAACATGAGACCATTTTCTTGTTTTTTATATTCGGTTCATATTTTCACTCTTTTTGAAGACTGTTATATTTTTGTTGTGACTTATTTGTGTTGAAAGAGTCCCTTTAAAATTGAATACCATTTCGCTAGTCCTTAGCTATTTTTTGTCTTATCTTACGTCACATTTTACTTCTTGGCTGCCATAAGTATTCGTTGTGTGTAATTCTTCATATAAATTTACTTTGTTCACAATTTGTAATTAATTTTTGGCTAGTTTGTCAACTTTTCCCTTCTATTTCGAAAAATTGATTAAATATTGAAGCAGAAAACACACATTTTTACACTAATAATGATTCCCAGGCTTTGCTTTTTAATAACAACTATTCTTTGCTCTGTGATTTTGTATTTTTAATATTTTTGCTTTCGATAGTTGGAAGCTCACCACTATCACGCGTTTTGGAGGAAGCTTGAATTGTACATGATATTAGTAGTTGATTGTGGTATTTTAATAAAAAGCTGGAAAAATATATATGTGATGCAAAAACAGATCTGATGCAAGAAAAAGTGTATGTGATGCAAAAAGAAGTATATCTAATGCAAAAAAAAGTGTATCCTATGCAAGAAAAAGTACCATGCCTTTCAAATTGTCCGAAAAGGTTCATTTTCTATCCTAAAGGGTGTTTATATGACGCAGTGGTAAAGTGTTTAACTTTGCTGTTTTTGGGGTGTCAGGTTCAAACCCATCTAGCGACCACACTTTTATTTTCGTTGTTTTGACTGCTATAGGGCCCAATTTGGACGAGGAACACGATTCCATGCAAAGATTCATGCACCGCTGAAGATCGGAAAGGAATTGATATTATTTTTTTAGAATGTTGATTTCGTGGTCTTGCAATGAAATGCAACAACAACCTAAGTTAAGAATAATTGCAACAACATATGGAGGCTAATAACAAGCGACCATTCAGATAAGCTTCCAACGAGCCACTCATTCTTTTTTCATTATTATTTGGACAAACGCAGAGAACCTGGGATTACCCTTCCCTATGGATAGAATTAGTTTATCAAAAAGATCAAAAATAAATTGAAAACATTTGTCTTCTTTCGCCTTGTTTGCAGCTTCTGACTTGAGTTTCCGCATTGCTTCTTCGCTTCTGCCTTCTTTTCTTCCCTCGCTCACCGTGTAGTTTTTTTGATGTACTTCTTTTTGCTTGGCACAGACACATGAAACTTTTGTCCCAGTTTCCTGAAGATCGTCTGAAGCTGTTGAAAAGTCGGCTTTTCTTGATCAGGACTTTGAATGAGCGAGGCGCTTCCTCAAATTCTTCTTGGAGCTTTTTCCGCTGATCCTCAGCTTGCTTTCAACGCTTGTCTGGAAAGTAAGTTTTGAAATAAAAAAAACAAATTGTAATTACAGTCGACACTCGATTTAACGGACGCCCAAAAAGTTCGTTCCACTGTTGGGTCCAACCATTTTTTGCAAACTGGGCCATATTTTGCTTAATTCTACTACCCATTCACCTGCGATCTATCAAAATACCGTAAAAATGTAATAACAAATGGACTCTAAAAAGATAGATTCAATGCCCTGAGAGAGCTGTAAACAATTTATGGAGTTTTGGGTTGTCGTTTGGTTTTGGCACAATTTGCATTGACGCAATTTGAAATGGTACAATCCATGGTTGTCCCGAGAATTTAGTCCATAGAAGAAGGCGGGAAAAGATCTATTTAAATAAGGAATAAATAAAGCAAATTCCTGTGCAATTCATTTGCAAACAGCTGAAACATGTAGAGATTTTGACTTTTATTTACAAAAAGCCATTACCGTATTTACTCTATTAAGCGGGCACCCTCTAATGAGCGGGCACCCTCTAATAAGCGGGCCCCCTAGCGAAGGGTCGAAAAATAAGCGGGCATGCCCGCTTAATAGAGTAAATACGGTATATTGGTATATTTGCAGAAAGTTTAGTGAGATGCTGCATCAATCGATGGAAAACATGCTGATTGGACTCGACGATCAAAAGAAGTTAGTTATTTTGGGTAGGGTTTTCGGCCGACCGACAATCCTACTTTTAGGTTTGCCCTGCAAATAACTACGCAATAAAAACTAATTTAGGAAGTTGAAAGCTGTGTTGCGAGATTTTAAGAAAACAAATCAAGGAAACTCTTGCGTGCTCTCAGGAAGACGTGGATCAGGAAAAACAACTCTCCTAAACAGTCTATTAAATCGATATTTTCCGGATATAAAGAAGTCTGGCGAATTGGTGGTTCTCGATGGTGATGAGCATACTACTGCGAAACTTCTAACGGATCATGGCTTGCTCAATTCGCTTTCGGAAGACCGAGTTTTGGTAAAAACTTTTCTGTTTTTCTGGGTTAATCTTCGACTGCTACGTTTTTCTGCCCGCAGATCATACTATTCTGTTCGTGAAATTTATGTTTATGCCCACGGATATTTTTTTCCAAACTTCGTTTGTTTTGTTTTTCAATGTTTTGCTATTGAATTTCCTTAAGAAGGAAATTCTTCAGAGTTCTAATAAAGTAGCACCCGCTGTAAGTCAGCAGCAAAATGCATGACTATATTTTAAAATACTACACGTTTAACACTAGAATTACGGCATGGGTCAAAAACGACCCATTGCAGTATTAGCCCAGATTATAAGCTACATTTTGGTATATAATATGTCCAGAAGATACTAGCAGAACATAGGTCAAAAACACAATATGTCTAATACTGCAATGGGTCGTTTTTGACCCATGCCGTAATTCTAGTGTTAAAAGTTTTCAAAACACTCCAGAGTTAAGGCTGTGTCAGTAGCGCGAATCATTAGTATACATTCTGGAGGCGTTCTGCAGTAAGTGATATCTCTTTCCAAAGCTCATGAATTTGCCTCGCGAAAACCTTTTTAATTTCCTTAAGAAGGAAATTCTTTAGAAGGAAAATCAGCATGAAATAAAGGAAAATAATAGAGAAACAACAGTCAAATTTTTATAAAAAAACTGCGCCTGTGTATAATTTGCGGGCTGAAAAAATACCATCCTTCTAACTTTTACTCTGAGACATCTTTTTTAGGCTGCTCAGAGAAGAATATTCGTTGTTGACCACTTTGAAGCTTTCTCAACAAAGCAGTATCAATGTTTTCTTTACACTGTTTTGAATGGGAGTCAAGTTGGTTTTTCTGTTTATAAACTTTTTATTTTAGTCTAGATGCACATATTTCAGATACATCCATGGCTTGTTTTGCTTATCGGAACGACGGAAGTACGTGGCTTGTCAGAATATTGTCGTTCATTGAAGTCATACTAACGAGTTACGTTTCAGGATAGTGTCAATCTGCTAGAGAAGCGAATAAAGTCGAGGCTTTCAAAAATCAGGATAAATTTTAACGTACGAATCGGGCCGGAAGAAGTTTCTAATTCATTCTTCGATTTGCTAGAACTTTTTCCAGGCAGCAATAAAACTCAGGTAATTCTTTTTGATTTTTGCCTTTCTTATTTGGCTTACTTTATTTCAGCAATTGCGAGCGGAATACCCAAGTTGGCGTCCTGCCATTGAAAAATTTGCCAGCCACCATTCTTCGTTTTCGCAAGTCAAAAAGCTCGTTATAGTTTTTTCTACATTACTGCAGATGGAATTCTCAGAACAGTTAAGTTCTCTACAGCTTCTTCAGTTCTCTATGGAAAGTTGTTGGCCAACCAATGAGATGTTGTCCATTTTGGAAGGTATTTCCATTTTCCGTAGGTTACTTGAATTCAACTTGGTAATCTTAGGTGTGCCGCTCAGGCAGCTGTGTTTGTTGCGTTGTCTTTCGCTTGTTCAAAGGAATTTGCATAGGATGGAATGCTCTTGCAGAGATGTGATCAATGGTAAATTTTTTTAAGCATAGCTGTTGTTTATACTAGGAGACTGTTGGCATCTTATTTTGCCTCCGTGCCACGGCTCACCCACTTCTGAGGTTGACACATTCATATTTCTCGTGCCGAAAAGCTTAGTAATCTGTTATTAGATCCTGTCAGCGAGAATACTTTTTTTTTCGGTTTAACGTAATACCGGTTTTGATTTGAACCACGCAATATTAAGGCAAAGTGAAACTTGCTTTGGCGTAGATTCGATTTAATATAAAATATTGGCCGGTCCCTTAAATTGAGTCTAGACTGTACAACGTATTGCAAAAATTAAGGAATAGAAATTTTTAGAGTTTTCCTTGTAGTTGGGCGGTTCAGCTTTTGCATCTTTCCCGCACTAGACATGTAAAAAAAATTTTATGCGCTTTTGGTCGAGAGTATTGCTTGGGCTGGTATTACTGTATTTTACCGCCCCTCCCCTCCCCAAAGTACTTGGTCTTTCTAGGTACATTGAACATATAAAAAGCATTTTTTCACCATTTTTAAGGGAGGAAGAAGAAGGGCTGTATAGCGAGCAGTGTTTTCCTAAATGAAATTGAAATCAGAATGAAATGAAATTTCACTATGAATTTCATTTCATTTAACCTAAAATGAAATATTTCACATAGAAAAATTTCAGATGAAAAATGTCATTTTGAGTCAAGTGAAATGAAATTTAAAATGAAATTTCATTTAAAGTGAAATGAAATTTCACTTTAAATTTTATTTCATTTCACTTTAAATAAAATGAAATTTCATTTTAAATTTCATTTCATTTTAGTTAAAGTGAAATTTCATGTGACATCATTTAGAAGCTAATATTTATTTCATGAGTTTTTTTTTGCGAATGGCATACACTATGGGTATTTTTTTGACGAGGAAACTAATTTTGATGGTTTCACGATTACTTTTCAAGTGACTTTGCTCACGACTTGGGAATAATAAAACATCATACAAACTCAGCTTAAAAAACAGTGAAATGTTAAAAATCCATATGAGTGGATTATTAAAAACTCTAAACAA
>BBSZ01014903.1:0-14722 GCA_000981365.1 Subanguina moxae | reverse complement strand
ACGGGAAAGCGCGCAGTCAAAAAACAAAAATGTTGTCGAAAAAGTAAAGGATCGTATATTCTTAGCAGGATCCACTGAATTCAAAAAGTTAGCAGTATGAATTGCCAAGTCCAAGAAAGATCTCTTCAGAAAGATCTCTTTGGAAGATCTCCGCTTTATGGCTAAAATTACTGTTGAACGTAGGATTTGAATAAATTCTTGTAAAGTGTATAGCAAAAATAAAACACTTCGGGTTTCGGGCATCAGTTGGGGTACCCGCAATTTTGGATACCTAGAACTAGCCAAACCAAGTGGATGTACACTTGGGTTTTCCGACTTTACAAATTTTTGGAAAGGGAAGCGCTTACGATACAGTAGTATTGATTTGGATGGAGAAGCCATACTATTGTTTCTATTTTAGATTGTGAACAATTTGTTCTACAGGCAGAGATGGGTCTCACAACAAAGGCACTTAATCTATTGAGAGCTACTGCTAACTCGAGTGAACTGGCTAGAGGAATTGTGGTTGATCGAGTTCTATATTGGTTGAACACTCTGATGACAGGTATATTATGTTTTTTTAAGTGTCTCGAATGCAGTTAACTGTCTAAATTTGGGTGAGACTTAACGAAAATATGCCCCGATCGGGATCGTCATACGACTTTGCTAGAGTAGTGACAGGTTGGTCGCAACAGCCAGTCGCGGTCATTGTAGGCGTTGCTAAAGCCGTGCCTAAAAGTGGGACCGTGACTTGTCTGGGACGCGATCCGCGTACTGGAATTTTGACGTGCAAAATTTGATGTAAGCGGGACGGGAGCCCGGTACTGGTCCGTCCCATTTCTCGCTCCATTATATAAGCTATTTTGAATTAACTGTATTCAGGCATCACTATCAAGAGTCGTGAAAACAGACAAGAAATAGCTGAAGAGGCCATTGAATGCTTGCCTACATGGATGAGATTGGCTGAGCAAATGGAGAAAACAGGTCAGACCATTTTTTCTCGCAAAAACTATTGCTTAGACGTAAAATAATTTAGACTCGAATCAGCTGGTACTGAAAAGGTCGTTTATCGATTTGTTTGCCAACTTGAAAGCACTAGAAGAATTCTGCAACAAAGACAAGCTTTTAACTGTGTGCTATGAGTGCGGTGCCACATTAGTACAGGAAATGTTGTCAATTAACCAGGAGTTTACAAATGCTGATATTATGATGTGCTAGCCGCTAATGCCGAGTTGTCAAAAATGATTGAGAAGCTGCTAATCAATGCGTTTTCATAAGGATTTTCCACTACGTTGAAGTATTTTTTTGTATAAGTTTTTGCATAAGGGGGGGGGAATAATACAGTAGAGTCGGTAAATGTTTACTTTTTGTACTTTCATCCCAAAATTCACAAACGTGAATTTTGGGGCAAACGCTCATGCACCGTTTTAGTGAGTCAGTGAAAAACTTTTTCTCGACATGTTCCAACACAAATTTTGAAAAAGTGCAAGCAGCTTTTGTCAGCTTCAACTACAAATATTGAAAATATTGTTTTTTTTTTGTGTTTGTTTTTCCGCATGGCTATATTTGCTTTTCCTAATTTAAGTTTCGACAAGTGCTGCCAGCGAGAAGTTTTGCGGAATTATTGGCTCTTTAATTCAAGATCAAGAATCCACCAGATGGACTTCTCCTCTGATGCTGAAGTGTGTGGAGCAAAGTGGCAAGTTAAGTTTGATTTTCTGCTAGAATGTGACCTTTTTTATGTAGGCATGTCTGAGAACGCTTGCGAAGAGATAATTTCAGTTGTCGACAGATTCTCTAAGTGCTCTTCAGGGACGCTCGATATTTTCTGGTCCCACTTTCTACTCTTTTTGGAGCCGCAAAGTACTTGAGTTTTCTAGGTAAATTAACCATATAAGAAGAATTTTTTTAACCATTTTTAAAGGGATGAAGGGTTGTATAGGGAGGGGAAGGGACAAATAAGACGTATGGATCAACCCAACATCAAAGGGGCTGCTCACTTTAGGTAGTGATTCTTTTACAAAAAAATTGCACCCTTGTTATTGTAACGAAAAAGTGGGTAGCCAAACCACTGAGCCATGCATGCTACTTTTAACGCATATAACACCGTTTGTTATATGAGATGTTATACGAGACGGCATATAACACTTGTTATTGTTTTTTTGCAGGTAATCATGCACATTTGGTAGCAAATCCCCTAAGTTCTCTAATGGTATAGAAATAATAAAAAAATATTTAATACTGTATTTTATACTGTATTATCGCATAATACTGCATCATACAATTTCCCCTCCTACTCCCAATAAAAATAGGAGGAAGCACTCAAAAGACTAAAAAACTTCATTTAATTCCACAACATGTAAAATTTAAGTCTGGCGTAGTGTTTGTTGCAAACCAAAAATTCGGATCCTCGCTCATTTGTTGCACTATCTTAGATTGCTCTTCCCATAGTCTACAACACAGGGCTAACAAAGCCCTAAGAGATGTATTCGAGGAAAAATAAGCACTTGATAAAAAATTTTACAATTCTGATATTATGATCTACAGTTTTGTTTTAATTGAACTCTACAAAAGCACTTTCTCTGATGCTATTTTCAGTCAAGCGGTTGCTTTTCCTAACAAAAACTGAATAAATAACAAATAGATAAGTGTTTTATCCCCTCTTCTTCAAAATCCCTCTTTTGTGCTCCCTTATACTTTTTACTGTATGGATTCCTGTCAAACATGTTCCTGTTTAATCTTTTTTACTGCATGTTGCACTATTACTTCTTGCTCTTAAAAAGGAAGATAAAACTAGAGAAAAGAGTGCATTGACCATGCACTAGCCATGGAAATATGGCTCTGCTGCTGCTGCGGTCGCCATTCTTGATTGCGTGCTTATGGTGGACGGCCAGTTCGTCAGACTGTCAGACGGCTAACTTTGATCATATCTCAAGAAAGCAAGCCATTTTCTTTTAAGATTCAGATTTCTGAGATCTTCTTGCTTTAGGGAGCCTTAAAAAAATATAGATGTGGGATTTTTTTCTTTGATTTCTATCAAACTGTCCAATAACAAATTTTAAAGAGTGCAACGAACTGGTCGTGCACTGGTAACTTTCACAGCAACTCCTTGCTCATCCGCCCTTTCTGTCATTAAATTTACACGCTAAGCTCGTCTTATCTGCCTACCAATTGTGTCTGGTAAGCAGATAACTAACATTTTTCACGGCCTGTACTATTTGTCTTTGTAAAAAACATTGTTCCTGTGGTATTTACTTTTTTTAGATGCTGCTGCTGCTCAAGTAATTTGATTTGTCGAAGTATTTCTGCTATCCCTAATTCTGGTTCAGCTATGAAGGCAAGCACTAGCAATAGCAACAGTTGCAAGTTGAGACGCATCAATTCACTTAATATTAATGACACCAGGATTGCTGGTTTGTATGACTTAGAGGTAGGACTTTTATAAATGTGCGATTTTTGTCTTTGTTTGACTTTAGTCGGGTTTTATGTTTTTTTTTTGTTGTAGCACACCATTGGCAAAGGTCATTTCGCAGTGGTCAAGTTGGCGAAACATGTTTTTACTGGAGAAAAGGTGGGAGTTTTTTCGGCTTCGATTAAGTTGTTGTATGTATGGGCTGTGTTGCAGGTGGCTGTAAAAGTGATCGACAAAACCAGGCTGGATCCGGTCAGCAACTCGCACATGATGCAAGGTTAGTTGGATGTGTCTGTGGGTTTTTCAATGTTTTTTTTTCAGAAATAGGGTCTCTTTACTTGTTTAATACAGTCAAATCTCGATCTAACGAACCCCTGGGGACCAGCCAAAATGTTCGTTATATCGAGGTTTGACTGTATTGGATGCTGAAAATTGCTATTAATTCTTCAGAGGAATTTAAACCTTGCTGTTTAAATAAAATAATAAATCTAAAAAAAGGGCCGGAACTAAAAACCTAGAGGAAAAGAAACATTTTTGGTTTCTTCTCTTAGTATTTCCATTTCATTAATTTTCATTTTCTCAACCCTTTTTTCGTGTTCCTCGTCCTTTTCTGCGCTAGCGAAAAAATAAACGCGTGAGAAACTAATTTTTTCGCAATTTTTTATTCGTGACCTCCATTGTATGAAATCCATACTAGAAACACTTAACTTGCTTTCCAATTTACAACAAATTTCAGTCTATAAATTGTTGTTTAGAAGTTCGTTGTATGAAATTGGTGCAGCACCCCAATATAATTCGCCTCTATGAAATTATCGACACCCACACCAAATTGTTCTTGATCTTGGAGTTGGGAGACTATGACATGTACGACTATGTAGGTTTAGTCCAACTTAAACTCAATAAATATTTTTGTTTTCTGTTCAGATAACCAAGAAGGAGTTCTGCAAAGAATCGGATGCCCAGCAGTACTTCTCGCAAATCATCAAGGCCATCGATTACTGCCACACGCTTCATGTGGTACACAGGGACCTCAAGGTGTGGGCATTCAACTCTACAGTTAATAGAAGTTTTTTAAAAGAATAATTTCAGCCGGAAAACGTGATATTCTTCGAAAAACTCGGCATGGTCAAGGCAAGTAGATAAAGTCAGACCTGGCTATATAGTGACACCCCCACTATAATAACACCCTAGGAAGGTCCCCAGAATCAGGGGTGTCACTATATCAAGGTTTGACTGTCGACCTTTTTTGTCTTTCATATAATTAATTGCTTGATTTCAGTTGACTGATTTCGGATTTTCCAACCTGTTTACCCCAGGTCAGCAATTGCAAACCTCTTGTGGAAGTTTAGCCTATTCCGCACCGGAAATTCTCCTAGGAGATGCGTATGATGCTCCAGCTGTTGGTAAGTTAGGTTGAGCATGGTCGAAAACGCAAGGTTTTGTTAATACTGCAATTGAGATTTGCAATTTCTGTCTTTTTAACGCACTTTATGCAGCTGAGCGCTAAGATATCGGTCGTTTCTGTTACAGACTGTCACAAAAACTAAAAAAAGATAGGCAGCTGCTTAAATAAATCCTTGGACAGCTGCGGACTTTTCTCGCGCGGAGTACGACATACCTGAAAGTGCGACATTTGGCGAGAAATAACAACGAATCTAAAGGGCTTTATTAGGTAACTGAAAAACACGAATTATGCGCAACCTATTGTTTGATTTCTGATCAATCAGCTTTGGAATAAATAAAGATATTGTCTAGAGGTTAAATTTTTTTTTCTATACTAATTGGAATATTCTGAAGAAGGTTCCTAAATGCCAAATTTCCATTTGAGCAATTTCAGAAAAAATTAAAATTACCCTATGAAACGGTAATTCATTCCTGTCAATCCTTTTTTAAGATACTCTAAATAGGTAAGAAAAAAGGGTTTCGGAACCTGAAAGTGAAAAAAGATTTACACCAAGTGGAAATCCACTTGGTTGGTGCATGGAGAAGTCCCTAAACTTCTGAAGGTTCTATTTAAAACAAACAGAAAAACTAGTGGAATTCTGAATTACAGTGTAAGTGATCCAGTTTATAGCCAATCTTTTTTCACTCTCGTCGCGGCTGTCCCAGCTTTCGCAGGCCCTTTCGACGGAAGGTTTCCGTACACTGTACACAGGGACCAATTTCGATTACTTCCCATTTCCCATTATGGGAATGGGAAATAAAGCTTTCGTCCATTTCAATTACCAAATTTTTATTCCCCATTTCCCATCTCCATGGGACTTTGGCTTTGGAAATTGGCCCCAGGGCAGGTGCTCTTAGACTGGCCTTTAGCCTCACATTCAGTTATAAAATTTTGAATTGGCATCTGCTTTTGCCAGCTCTTATTATTCGCCATTACGCGCATTAGCAAGTCTCATACAGCCCACTCAGCTTTTGATTAAAAACAGATCTGTTCGAATATCTCAAATTCAATCAACCAAAATTTTGGTTCTAACATCATACCAAAAAATTATCTGTGGATGTTAGCTACATTTTTGAGTAGGGTTGTCGGATATCCGAAAATATCGGATATCCGATCCGATCCGATATCCGAAATTTTCGGATATCCGATCCGATCCGATATCCGAAATTTTCGGATATCCGATCTGTAGCCGAAAAATTTCGGATATCCGATCTTATTTGAAAATATTGGATAAATTTTTAAAATTTTCTTTTTAACTTGCGGTTTCTATATTCGGCTTTTTTTGTTAGACTTTTTGAAATGAGTCATCTCAAAGTTGTCTGTATAGTAGGGTTGGCCTCCCGCGTCCCTCCCCCCCGCACATCCCTCCCTCCCGTGGCCAAAAAGTGCCCAAAATCCCTTCAGTCATCCCTCCCGCCTTAAATTTTTTGCTAATATCCCTCCCGCTAGGGATTTTACGGGAGGGAGGCCAACCCTACTGTATAGCCGTTTCATAATTTCTAAAATTTTTTTATAATTTCTTTCTAGAATAATTTCTTTCTAGAAGAATGCCGAGCCAAGTGTAAAAATCTTTCAGAAAAGTTGGCGATAAGGCTGTTGAAGCAGACCAAGGACAAATCAACCTCGCACCGTATCCGGTATCCGATATCCGAAATTTTCGGATATCCGAAATTTTCGGATATCCGATCCGATCCGATATCCGATATCCGAAATTTTCGGATATCCGATCCGATATCCGATATCCGAAAAAATCCCGGATAATTTCGGATATTATCCGAAATCGGATATCCGATCCGACAACCCTATTTTTGAGTGTGGTGTCAATACCAAATGATCGGCTGGTTGAGCCGTAAAAAACCGTTTGCCACTGACGGACTTGATGAAAGGAAGTGCCCAATTTGTACAGCATATACGATAATTCTGTGAGTATTTTTAGACATCTGGTCGCTGGGAGTGATTCTGTACATGCTGGTGTGTGGTCGACTGCCCTTCCAAGAAGCTAATGAGTCGGAAACACTCACTAAAATACTGGACTGCAAATACTCCATGCCTGAACATTTGTCTCCAGCCTGCAAACAGTCCGCTTTTACACTATAAATGAGACCTACTTACCAGTTTTTTTGTAGACTAATCTCTCGGATGTTGGTGCGCAGTCCTTGTCAACGAGCCACTCTAGCTGAAGTCATTCAATCTCCTTGGGTGGTGGCTGGTGGGAACTGGATTTAACATATCTTAATTTAAAAACGCTTCTAGGTGACAGAGGTCACGCAGAAGTTTTGCCATTGATCTGTAAAGACCAACTACCAGAATGTGCCCACACAACTATAGTCGAGCAAATGGTGGCTGGTCAGATTGGAACGGAGACAGAAATAGCTAGGTAATTTAGTAAGTGTAACACCCTAAAGCTGAAAAAGATTGGTTGACTATTAGTTAGGTACTATTATTTAGGTCCTAGGAAAAAGTAAAACCCTCAGCTAAACCTATATAAGTGTTTGACCAAAATATCCGAATTAAAAATACAAAAGTGATGCAATAACGTAATATAGGGTGTCCCTAAAACTGCCAACATTTTTAAAACTTGTTTTCGCAGATTGATTCAGCTCGCGTAAGCAATTTTTTGATATATGCAGTCAACCCTTGATAGCACCACAAAAAAATGATGCCCCGAATGCCGAGTTATGGAGGTGCCGAGAAGTGTTTTCCTGAAGCTTCCCCTATACTTCAGCAATAAACATTTCGCCACTCTTCTGCCGAGTCTTTTCTGTTTAAGAGCCTCGTTTACTAGGTGCAACTGGGATGCGTAGAGGTTCTTCTCAAGCATCTCCCAATGCACAAGGCTCTCCCAGTCTTATCAGACACAAATCATTCTCTTTTCTGGGTGGAGATCCTGTTTAATTCTTGGCTTTGGCGTGTCTCCTGGGGCCACCCACTCTTTTCTTTGCTTCATATTGACGTAGAGACACCACTTCTCGTTTTCGTCTCCAGTGACGATTCTTACAGGAATCGGTCCTTATGGCCGCGAGTGGCACGATAGCGAGCAAGATTTTTAGTGGCAAACAAAACCCGCTTTTCCTTCTGTTCTTCATTCAATTTGTATGGCACCCAAGCTCCCAAATTTTGAGTGAATCTCATGGATTTAAGGTGGTTGCAGATGACTGGCTGAGTAGTGCCCATCTTCTCGGCCAATTCCCTTGGGTTTGACGCCTATCCTCCTCCAAAAAGGTACGAAGATGGTCTTCGTCAAAGTTGGATGGCCTGTCGGGGGGGGGGGGGGGGGTGTCTTGAAAGTCAAAACTGCCATTTTTGAATTTTCCATACCAGTACTGTTTCTGGCATGGATCCCTCTCCATACACGCCGAAAATATCCCGAGCTGCTGCGGCGGCTTTTTTACCCATTATTAAAGGCATCGAGAAGCAAAGTGCTATTTTCGGTCAAGGGAGCTGGCCATTTCAAAATCCTAAAAATAGGGTAAAATTAGTGAAAATATAAAAAAAAAACGATAACAATGTGATAGATGAGGTCGAGCGCTTTCAATTGCTATAGTATGCTTTGCAATGTTCTCAGGAAAATACTGGTGTCGAGTTATCGAGGGTTGACTGTAATGTCAAAGACACCATTTTCGCTTGGTGCCGCTGCCGTTTTGCCGCTGCTCTAACCTAACGATCTGAATGGTAGAGGTCAAATCACAGAATAAACCACAATTTTAAGACTTCTTTACACTAGAATTATCACATTATTTCCAAACTAACCTAACCATGTATGCAGTGCCATAGAAAACGACGAGTACAGTTATATAACAGCCACCTACTACTTGCTGGCTGAGCGAGTGCTGTCTGCCTACAGACTACAGCAGGCCCTACTGCTCAACAGTGCGGCACAGCCTGGCACTCTCTCTGAGGATGAACAGGACGGGTAAAACCTTTAAAATCTTTGGTATACCTTCCATAATAGTTCTGTTTTCTGCAGGTGTTTACCCAACAACTTCAACTCGTCTGCAACAAGTAACAGGAGCAGAAGCAATTCGTGGCGTGGACTGAGCACCAGAAGGGCATGTACAATCCTCAAGGAAGAGAGTGAAGAGGAATTGTCGTCTTACTTGCGGTCTTCATCTAGGCAATCTTCGAGGTATTTAGGAATCTTTTTTTTTTGTTAAAATTTATAATTTAAATGTTGACTACAATTTTGTACAAAAGCCCCATCAAATTATCAATATACAAACATAGTTATGTTTAATCTTTTGGATGAATATCTATATATTGGCTTGAGCAATGATCTTTGCCGTTTTTTATTGAATATTTAGCAATTTTTGATGACAAATAGCAACAATTTAATCATTTATGTATTCTCCATTATTGCTTACGACCTGCTCCCACCTTTCGACCACTTGCTCAATGCCTCTTCGCCAGAAATCGTTGGGTCTAGACTCAAAAAAATTGTTAAGCTCTGTTTTCAAGGTCCTCCTCGTTGTCGAGGGTTACGCCCCTCATGTGGTTGGAAAAGGAGCGGAAAAGGTGGTAGTCTGCTGGAGCAAGGTCGGAGAAGTAGGGTGGGTGCTGAAGAAACTACCAATTGAGCTCCTTTATTGTAGTTTGGACGAGTTTTGCAACATAGGGTTCTCGTAGAGCAGGATAACTTGGCCTCTCTTCTGCCGGGTCTTTTTTTCTGAAGTCTTTACTGCCACCCAAGCTCCCAATTTTCGAGTAAATCCCATGGATTTGAGGTGGTTGCAGATGACTGGCTGAGTGGTGCCCATCTTCTCGGCCAATTCCCTTGGGTTTAACGCCCATCCTCCTCCAACAAGGTCCGAAGTTGGTCTTCGTCAATGTTGGATGACCTACCGGTGTGGGGGGTGTCCTGAAGACATCGAGCACCTCCTTGGTGCAGAGGATGTAAAGCGGTTTTAGTGAAAGGAGTATTTTCTATCAACATACTTGTTGTGGGTAACTGTAGAGATGGCTAACTTGATAATCAGGGTGAATGCCAATAACTTTACCTCTACAGGGTGCAAGTCGAACAGGGTGCAAGTCGTACAGGGCAAACAGACAAAAAAAATGCTAGAATACACAACCACCCTGCCTTGAAATACACCGGGACGGAACCCAGCTTTCCAAAATTTCGCTTAACACTCTGAAGAGGTTCAGCACGCATAGAAACCTTTAGGATTCTACTTGAATCGATGACATTTATTTCATCTGAGTCTTTACATACCCATCCTAATAATTTCTCTCCGGCCTTGACAACACGCTTCCTCCTAAGAGTTTTTTTTCCTTTTAGTTTTTTTTTTGTCCAATCTAAAACCTGTTTTGTGACTATTTTGTGAATGGTTAATCAGATCCCCGAAAAAAATGCCCTTTTTTGGAATACATTTTTGACTTGTGGCCCAATTGTATGCCAGTGATGATCCGAGTTGCATTTCTACTTATCCAAACAGCCGATCTTTTGTATAGACGATACCCAACTCGCCCCCAGGTGCCAGATTGCCAGATCCCAGTGCCACTAAATCTAGCTGAAACAAGGTATACGCTGAGTCTTGGCTGACCTACGCTGGCCTAACTAAAGTGCCCAGTAGTAGTTCCGGAGTTAAAACACACAAATTAAGAAGTTACCTCTAACTGTGTCAACCATCTCAAAATTTAGTAGGGGTAATTCTGGAAATTGCAAATAATTCTTTCCGCATGCAGATTTGCCTTTCAGCAAGTTAGAACGACCAATTAAAATTTTTGTTTATATTTATTTTTTTATCGGTTTTTTTTGTTAGCTATGAACATACACTTATAATTTGATATAACGACCCCCTTCGACATTTTTTGTCAAGATAAACTCGATATAACTGCCCCCCCCCCCCGATATAACAGCCTCCCGATATAACGGCCCCTTAAGCGTGGTCTCGAGGGGGGCCGTTATATCGAGACTTGACTGTACCAAAATGTAGCTTATAATCTAGGCTACATTTTGGTATATAACATGCCCAGTAGACAACAGCAGAACATAGGACAAAAACACAATGCCACAAACACATTGTTTTTTTGAATTTAGGGTTGCCCGCTTAGATAAATACGGTAAACATGCTATTTGTCCGGTTGTCCTTTATTTTTTTTTCTGCTGGTTTCCGTCCATTACATCACCCAAGTATACGTCTTAGAAATGTGGGCATGAATGTTAGAAAGAATTTAAAGGTTTTACATGAACAACATCACCAAGCCCTCCTCTCGTTTGTCCAGTCTAGGACCTAGTCGAGCCAACAGTAGCGACAGTTTCCCTTTGTCCAAAGCCAATGCCTTATTACCACACATAACTCAAGAGGAGGATGAGCCAGAAGACGGTGAAACCTTGCCCGATCTCCAGCCCCACTCTCAATACCTACCAGAGAAGGCTCAGCTGGAGAGAGGTCAAAAAATTGCCTCTACTCACCTACCACCCATCCAAACATTTTCCTCTTGCAAAGTGTCTTTTAATGACCATCTGCCGCCGCTGCCTCCATCTAGATCTCGTTCCAAACGGTTCCAGCTCAGAAATGCGGCTAGTTTGGAGTTTCCACCATTGGAAAAATTGAAATTAGGGGCTAATGGAGTGGAGTCAGTGCCCAATTCCACAGCCCCTCCTACTCCAGATTGGAGGTTGGAGGACGAGCTTGGCGATGTATTGGCTACGAAGAATGCATTTGGTTCTTCGGAACTATTGCTGGCTACTGAAGTCTATAAGAAGCGTAGAGGCTATCAGCAGCAGTTGTTGAGAAGGTGGTTTATCGGAGTGTGTATGCTTTTTGGCTTGTTGTGTTGCTAATTAACCCATTTGTCACACTCTTACTACTAATTAACTTTCCTGACTGCAATTAGGGTAGAAATCAAACAATTACCTAAATAAATCAAAGTTGATTTTTCAAAGCAAAAAATCAAATTTTAGTCAAAAAAGAAAAGAAAAACAATTTTTCGGTATGAAAATGGGCTAAAACTATCTTTAAAATTGTTTTTAGCGTATATGAGAAGATTTTAAACATAGTTTCCCTTAGAGGGGCCTACCGCATAAAGAAGCTCTGGTATGCATGCTATTTTGAAAAGACGCTTTTTGCCTTCCGCTATGATGTGACCCTGTGCCCATACAATGGTCTGGATGGGTAGGGGCTATGCCACAATGGTACCAAGCAAAAATCGTCTTTTTGACGTCATACACCAAAGAAATTGTTTTCCAATTGTGAATCGATTGGTGGAAACGGATATTCAAAATTTGTTTTAACAAACATTATGATCGTTTAAGAGTGTTTAAAAAATCTTGAAACACCCGCTAAATATTGCGGAGGTATTTCCCACTTATTTGGGCCAACCTAGTTAAAAATAAAAGATGAGGAAGATCTCCGTCAACTACGGCTCCTTATAACATACCGTATTTTCTCTAATAGGGCCCACCCTTTTAATTTAAAATCGTGTTCTTGGCATTCTGTTTTTGACTCACTTTTTGCCTATGACTCTTAGGTGATCTACCAACTAAATTTTAGCTTATTTTCTCAGCTTCAATTTGGTTGGTAAATCGCCTGAGAGTCATCTGCGGAAGGTGAGTCAAAAACAGAATGCCAAGAACACGATTTTAAATCAAAGGGGGTGGGGCTTTATTAGAGAAAGTACGGTAATTCATGTGACCCACCGTGTCATAACCTAGGACAAATGTATTAATATTTGAAGTGTGCGTGTAGCGACAGTTTTTCGGCTAATATCTTGACATAACCCACAGAGCTTTTGTATTGTTATTAATAGAAAATAAGTCAAAAAGACAATTATTTATTATTATGATTTTCAGAAACTCTTCCCCATCAGTGTCCATGTTTGGAGGTGTGCATGGTCTTCATTCCTCTAGAGAACGCATATCTCCCCAAGCCATACAAGAACTGCTGGACTTTTCCAGACTTTGGGGTGGCAGAGCCAGGAGTCCCGAGAGTAGGATATCTTCCAGAAGCTCTTCCCCGCCTTGCTCTAGTGGAAGGTCTTCCCCAGGTTATAGCCTTTTGCTCGAAACTCTAAAGAATTTAACAAAAAATTGTATTTTTAGCAGTAACATGTATAGTGTCCAGACTAAAAGCTGCCAATCTGCTTCCAAGTTCCAGTGGAATGCGCAAGTTGAGCTCTTCTCCACACTTGTTAGGCATTTGCGAGGTTTGTCTTTATTTAACTGTCCATACCTAGCTATTGCTTTATCGATAATTTGGCTTTCGACCTGCCTCAGCTTTGTTAATTTAACTACGGTCGAACCTCGCTGTAATTACACTATTTTTGGCGAACATTTGGTCATCGAGGTTTGATTGTACAGTAAAACCTCGATATAACGGACCCCCGATATGACGAAACCCTGGGGTTCGTTATATCGAGGTTTGACTGTATTTCAAAAAAGAAAAGTTGACAGTTTTAGGAGAGTGAAGACGGCTCTACAGCTCCCTTATCTAACCCCTTCTGCACAGTCCTGCTCAACAAGGGGTCTAGCAATAGCAGTGCCGGTCTGAAGACCCATCTTAGCAGAAGCACTCGATCAGCCTCCATCGGCTTGACCCAGATGGGCAGGTCGCACAAATCTGTAGACAGCACCCCCAATACTGCTGCTCCCCAAATTGGCAGCTTCTCCACCTCTTTTGACTCAGGCAAAGCAACTGCTTTTGAGCCAACACCATTGACCAAGTGCCATGCTGTTACTCTGGCTAATGGTTTGACTATGGAGGCCACCTTGAAACACTCAAATCCGTCCATTACTGTGCCTACTTCTGCCGCTCCCTCCCTCAGCCAACAATAGGGTGTCTCCAATTAATTTATTGCCCTACTTGTGATGATGCTCTAGATACCGCTATTTCAATTGTTCCTAGATGTATATTTGATTTTTCTATTGTATGTTAATAAAGTTTTCGTTCAATCAAGATTGTAGAACAATGTATACGCCTATTGATATAGTAGATAAACCGGTAGAATGGTGTTGAGACTGTCGACTTTTCATGGAGGCCCCCTTATAAGCTGAGTTCTTATCTGCACTCCAGACCTTCATTTCTTCACTCCTTTAACTTTTTGTTCTTTTTGGGAGTTGCTCCCAGCTGTGGTTCAGCTTTCTTTTTTGGCTTCCCTGCGACAGTGATTCTGTCTTTCCTCCTCCTAAGTTTAACCTCCTAATTTTGTATCAATTTTTTGTGTGTTATATCACCGTGACTACTTTTTAAAATAAAAGTTTAGTTAACAAGTAGTTAACAACATTTAAGACCGACAAGACTGGCCAGTGGTGTATGGGTCAAGTGGTATATGACGTGGTATAATGGGAAGAAAATAGTGAAAAAGCATGCTTATTCAATGACACTGTTTTCCTAAATGAAATGAAATATAAAAAAAAAATGAAATTTCATTTCATTTAAGCCAGAAGTCAAAGAAAACCTCTTCTTCTGGACCCGTATTCAAAACACGATAATTACCCGATAAAAAATAATTACCCGGGTAAAAAAAAATACCGGGGGCTTGTTTAATTACTCCGTATTCAAAACAAAGGATAATTTTTGGAATTACCGGGTAATTTTATAATTTGGTAATTTTTTTCACTTTTTCGCATTCAATATCTTTTGCAAATTTACCCGGCAATTATTTGCCGGGTACTTTTTTTACCCGGTAATTTTCGTATTCAAAATTAATGGATTTACCCGGCTAAAAGGGTAAATAAAATTACCCGCCGGGTAATTTTCACGTCAAAAAAATTTACTTGCTAGGGGGCATGTAAATTTTATTTACCCTCGACCTTCCGAGCCATTTTTTCCCACTTTTTATCTCTCCGGCCTACTTTTTTGTATTGATGTTCACACTCCAACTTTTAATGCTCTTTCGATCTGCGTTAGCCGTTTTTTTGTGTTGAATAAAAATTGCTGAATAAAAAC
>BBSZ01014901.1:0-15401 GCA_000981365.1 Subanguina moxae | reverse complement strand
TACAGTCGAATCTCGTTAAACTGGCACCCCTAATTCAAAAAAATGTGTTTGTGGCATTGTGTTTTTGACCTATGTTTTGCTGGTGTCTTCTGGGCATGTTATATACCAAAATTTAGCTTAGATTCTAGGCTACGTTTTGGTATATATAGACACCAGCAGAACATAGGTCAAAAACACAATGCCACAAATACATTTTTTTGAATTAGGGGTGCCAGTTTAACGAGGTTCGACTGTACCGACATTTCGAAACAGCGACCACCCTACTCCACACTCTTTCATGCACCCTACACTTGTCCCTCTCAAAAATTGAGTTTCTGAAAATCGCAAAGTTTCGATTGCTCAGCTTGGGGCACCAAGGTAAACCAACAGGGATTAGCGCTGTAACAACCTGCCGTATTTCCTCGAATAAACACCCGCCCCCCCCCCTTCTAATTCAAAATAGAATTTTTGGCATTGTGTTTTTGACCAGCTTTTTTTACACGGCTCTCAGGCAAGTTACCACTTAAATTGTAGCTTATTGTTTCAGCTACGATTTGCGTGGTGACTTGCCTGAGAGTCGTCTGGAAAAAGCAGGTGAAAAACACAATGCCATAAACACGATTTTGAATTGGGGGAGTGTTTATTAGAGGAAATACGGTACAGTCGACTCTCGATATGAGGGCACCCCAAAAAGGTCGATTCACAGCTGGTTCCGACCATTTCTTGACATGATTTGTCAATTTTGATATTGATGTCTCTAAGGCAAAAAATCGTAAGAATTCTGAATTTGCCAGTCGTTTTTCAAAAAGACAGCAGTATTGCCGTCAAAAAAGCCAACTCTCGATAAGAGCACCCTTTTTGAAAAATGTGTGCTCTTATATCGAGAGTTGGCTTTTTTTGACGGCAATAATGCTGTCTTTTTTAAAAACGAATGGTGAGTTCAGAATCCTTACGATTTTTTGCCTTAGAAACATTACTATCAAAATTGGCAAATGATGTCAAACAATGGTGGGACCCAGCTGTGGATCGAACTTTTTGGGGTGCCCTCATATCGAGAGTTGACTGTATGCGCTAATTCCACATTTCGCCTTGAGACACCAATGTAGACAACCTTGTAAATGGTATTTTCTTAGCCCAGTTACTTCTACACTTAGGCATTCAACTAAGCCTTAGGCTAAGGGTGGCCAGCGTAGGTGTTGTGGGCACATTATTTTGAATAGCCTTGGTCTCAACACGAATTGTCGTGCCAAGACCTGTTTGTTGATTATTATCTATCTAAAAGGATCTATCGGCTATCAAGTCTTGTTCTCTGTTATTTTTGTTGTTATTGTGTATTCGAAGTAGAGTTTGTTCGTTACACATCTACTATATCTATTGTTGTGTAAATAAATATTGTATTAAAACTTTCTATTCTTAAATCGACTGAGTGGGCGTGTTCTGTAAGTGCTTCAAAAATATGGCCAGTAAACAAAAACACTTTTTTTTAAACTAGGCTGAAAGTGTGATTCAAAACTAATAATTATTCTATCAGAACATTTATTGACAACAACTTAAAGAGGAAACAGAAGAGAAACAACAAATGTTACAGTCACAAATAATATTTACCAAGTAAAGGCATTCGCTCGACCCTAATCTACTGTATTATGCAATTATGTTTGTGGAGGGCAAGCGAGAGTATCTTTTCTGTCCCTACAACCACATCCATTTGTTTGGATTTACAACTAGTTGGGGGGACTTTTGCTCACCCTCTTTTTTTAGCATTTATGTAACATCCGCTGACAAGACCAGCAATAAGTTTTCTTTGTTTACTCTCTGGATTTGATAATACAGCCATAAAGGTTGAGGATAAAGTACGCCTTGCGTTATGTCCGCAAAAGTGATCTAAATGGTGTTTTTTTATGTTTTAGAAGATTTAACGTAGATTCGAAAAATGCCGAAGTGCTAAGATCTTCTCTACCCCCAACACTCGATTACACTATACCAAATGGCTTAAATGGCTTTTACCGAGACCTTTAGGTTTAGGGTAGGCCAGCATGGGTTAGTCGAGACCTTTAGATTTAGGGTAGGCCAGCATGGGTTAGTCGAGACCTTTAGATTTAGGGTAGGCCAGCATGGGTTAGTCGAGACCTTTAGATTTAGGGTAGGCCAGCATGGGTTAGTCGAGACCTTTAGATTTAGGGTAGGCCAGCATGGGTTAGTCGAGACCTTTAGATTTAGGGTAGGCCAGCATGGGTTAGTCGAGACCTTTAGATTTAGGGTAGGCCAGCATGGGTTAGTCGAGACCTTTAGATTTAGGGTAGGCCAGCATGGGTTAGTCGAGACCTTTAGATTTAGGGTAGGCCAGCATGGGTTAGTCGAGACCTTTAGATTTAGGGTAGGCCAGCATGGGTTAGTCGAGACCTTTAGGCTTAGGGTAGGCCAGCATAGGTTAGCCGAGATCTTTATGCGGTAGAGTCCAGTTGACACAGCTTCTGTGAACTTTGCATAACATATCCAATTTTGATTAGCTTAAGACTATTGTACATCCACATTTGGCACTTTTCCGTAATAATCTTGAATATGGCTATTCTATACTGGATCTTTACATAGCCTGCTGCCAAAGTCTCGACGACCAAAATGTCGACATTAGTGGGCATTGTTTTGTTTCTCTAAAGAAAAGAAAACTCATCTATTCGCAACCTGTACATTGAGAATAAAAGGACAAAAGGAAGTCATGGCTTAAATCTTATTTATTGGTTAAACACAAGCATATGACAATAAAAAAAGTACACGGGCTTCTTAAAACAAACGCCAGTTCTCCATTTCTCCTCACTTGAACAATACCCAATAAAGGCTGAATATTTAAAAGCGAGATATACAAACAGAGGCACTGAGAGATCATAATAAAGGGATGGATGGATCTCTGTTTGGTATACGGATTACACTCACAAATTAATAAGATTAGCAACTGGATTATGAAAAGTTACAATTTTAAAGTTTACTATACAAGATGTTGTGGTTGTTAAAATGGCTCTACACCATAATTTACGCGAAAATCTATTAGGAGGGACATTTGTTACGCGGTCATTTGATTACGCCACAAAAATTTGCATATATTTATTGGGTTGAGTAATAATTAATGATCGTTTTATTTGCGCGCGTTTATTTCCATACTATTGGCGTTTTGTTTAGATTTTTTTCCATGTTAATATTACTCATTATTTAGTTGATTAAATATGCGTGTCGATAATCATACTCGTATTCGTCATATTATGCTTTATCACTTCGAGAAAGGATGGACCGTATCTTAGTCGTATGTCGAGGGTCGCGTGGTCTAATCGACCGAAGACAAGGGATGGGATCTGCTGCCTCATCCGCCGTATTCTTTTACTGAGGCCGCCACAGACTACCACGTTAACCGCTCTGTAAAGAACTGGCAAGTGAACAAAGTTTATTTGTTCCTCGTAACAAATTTCGCATAAATTATGGTGTACAGCCGTTAAAATAGCTTAAAGTGCATGTAATTCGGCCACAAAATACCTGAAATACATAGTTTTTTGATCATCTCTATTCCATAAATCTTAGTCTTACCAAAGCCAACGAAAAAAAGAGGACTGCTTGAGGAGACGTCTAATTTTGGGGTTTTCCAACAGCACCACCCGGCTGCAGTTGTCCTTTGTTGTTTTTGTTCATGAGGTAGCTGGAAAAAGCATATTACAGTCAAACCTTGATTTAACGGCCCCTCCCCGGCCTCAATTTGGTTGGGCCACCCACAAAATATAAGCAACCAGATGGCCGACTTAACGGCCCCCTAGGGCTGGTCCCAGGGAGGGAAGGCGTTAGTTTATAACATCAGCCCAAGGAACTAATAAAGCAGTGGGCTCAGCGTAGGTAAGCCGTCAACCACTTAATCTAGGTGATGCAGGCTATATGCAACGTCTCGGCTATGCTGGCCTACCCTAAGGGTTGAGCTTAACCTAAGACTTTGTTGTATGCCTGGGGTATGTAAGTAGCATCTACAAGCTTCTGAAATTTCAGAGTTTCTTTATGCGATAGGTCTTTGTAAGGGAAACTATGTTCAAAATTTTCTCTTTTCCTACAGAGTGGTCCCTCCTTAGAAAGTGGCCCCTTGCTTGTCTCTTTCCCTCCCTATACAGCCCTTCACCCTCCTTTATATTCCCTACTCCTCCAAATACACACCTCAAACCCTTTAAATTTTTTTTGGGGGGGGGTATAACCAATTAGGTCTGAGGATTGGAGGAGGGTATATCCTAGTAGCGTCTAATCTTCTTTCAAAAATATCAATTAAAGGGAAAAAACCATGACCAGCTATCCTTTTAACCGAGGAAAACGTTGTAGTTTTGTTCCCATCCTTTTCAGCATGTAGACTACCTACCGATGAATGTGAGGAATAACACCACCACCAGCAATGGTAGCCTTGATGAGTGAATCCAGCTCTGAACAAATAAAACTAATGTAGAACAACTTTGAAGATCAGATCATTTGATGCAAACCCTCATCTCCTCTGATAGCCAGATGCAGATGACGAGGAGTGACACGCTTCACCTTCAGGTCTTTGGAAGCATTGCCTAAATTATTGCAAATGTCTATAAAGACCAGTTTTAAGACCAGCTTAAAAGTGCTTACCAGCCAATTCAAGCACTTCAGCAGTCAAGTATTCCAGGATCTTAAACCAGGCAAAATGGTTAAAAATAGAGATAGAGACTCCACCACATCCCTTTGCCCCATTTCCCCCCTCTAGGTTAATTTTTTTTTTGGAGAATACAAATGCTTACAGCAGCGGAGTAGACAGCAGCAGTGGCGCCTACTCGGCCGTGGCTGGTGGTGCGCTTCTTCAAGAAACGGTGGATACGACCAACTGGGAACTGGAGGCCAGCTCTCGCACTTCTCGAGATCACTTTGGACTTGGCCTTGCCACTGTCTTTGCCTGATTTACCTAAACCAGAAGGAAACATTAGAAAGGTTGTGTTCAGTTACATCCACATTTCCTCAGGAAATTTTCTTAGGAAATTTTCCTGGCGTATAATACAGTCGACTCCTGGTGCTCCCCCATCTAATGCTACTCTCGATATAGTGCGACTTGAAGATGGTCTCCACGGGTCGCCCTATATCGTGAGTGCTACTTTTAACGCATATAACACATGGACATCTCAATCTCGTATAGTCCTGAAAACGAGGGAGCGGATTCGAACTAGCGACTGCGCCAATTGTTGTAACGAAAAAGTGAGTGGCCAAACCACTGAGCCATGCATGCTAGCTAATTAGAAAAGCTTATGAGGTGCTAAAACGACCGGGTGACCAAGGCAAAATTAAAGCCATTTAGTGGACCAAAAAGCCTACCTTTTCCACCAGCCATTTTAATTGGTTTATTGTAGGAGGATAGAAAAAGTTGTGTGCTGGAAAGGAAATCCAATTAATTTGACGCTTTACTCCAAGAAAAAAAAACTCTAAGCAGAGAGAATGGAAAAAGTAAAGAAGTGAGCGAAAGCTATGCTGGACAACAGGAAGAGACGCCAATCAATTTCAAAAGAGCACTCCTAACTGACGCCAAGCTCTCTCAAAGGCACAAGGGAGGGAAGAGCAGGTCGCCAAACCAGCCAAAAGACAAATTGTGGTCAGGCAACCCTCTTTTGAATCCAATTTATTCATTTTTGGTGATGATTTATCAACATTTTATGCTAAAAAGAAAAAAACGACGCTAACAACGAGTACCCCCACCTCCATTCCCTCCCGCAATTTCTAAGTAATTCTTATATTACTTATAAGATAATGATTGATAAAAAAAAAACATTGATCAGTGTTTAAGTCAGGAACCTTTCTTTTGTTTTGCTCTTACCTTTTATACTAGCTTTTAGCAGATGCTACATTTTGCAGATTCGCAACTAGCTGCACTTGCAACTCGCCAAATCGATTCGCTACACTTTTTTTGCCGAGAAAACATTTGGTTCTACAGTCGAACCTCGTTAAACTGGCACCCCTAATTCAAAAAAGTGTGTTTGTGGCATTGTGTTTTTGACCTATGTTTTGCTGGTGTCTTCTGGGCATGTTATATACCAAAACGTAGCCTAGAATCTAAGCTAAATTTTGGTATATAACATGCCCAGAAGACACCAGCAAAACATAGGTCAAAAACACAATGCCACAAACACATTTTTTTTGAATTAGGGGTGCCAGTTTAACGAGGTTCGACTGTATTAAAGAATTGGGCTCATTCTTTGCCTTGGTCGCCCCTGTTGTTTTTTATGTGTTTGTTTGTAATTTGCCCTCCAGTTGTTTTACTTTCAGAGAATATCTTGCTCCAATTATGAAAGTGAACATATTTTCCCTTAGAGGAACCTACCGCATAAAAAAGCTCTGGTATGCATACATGTTTCATGCATCCAGAGTCACTTTCGAGTGATTTATGTCTCAGGTGTGTGTGTGTGTGCGCATCTCAACCCCAAGCCTGGAAGTCCCCGGAGGGGAAAGCAAGAAAAAATATTCACACCGAGTGGACATCCACTTGGTTTGGTTGGTGGATGGCTGAATACTGATAAACACCCCCTCCGGCGCTTAGGGGGCTTGGAGGCTGGGGTTTGAGATGCATTTATGAGATGTTGAGCTCTAATTCTCAAGCCCCCTTACGGGTATGACGGGGTCTTGGGGGCTTGGAGGTGAAGTGCGGGCACAAGCATACTTGAGACATAAATCACTCGACAGCAAGCTCTGGATGCAAAAAAATAGCATGCATACTAGAGCTTCTTTATGCAATAGGTACGAAAAAAAAAAGAGTGTAGCCATTCGTATGGCACTCAAAGAAAAGCCATTCATTGCACATGATAGCTGCTTTCAAATTTTAGCAACAATTTCGACATTCTCAGGCATGCCTCGACCAAAAAAAAGCAAGAAGAGTGCAAAATGTAGGCTTTAGACAGCCCTTTTACCGTATTCTCTCTAATAGAACCACTCCCCATTCAAAATCGTGTTTTTGGCATTGTGTTTTAAACCTATTTTTTCAAGACAAGTCTTAGGCGAGTTACGACTTAAATTGTAGCTTATTATTTCAGCTACAATTTGGGCTGTAACTTGCCTAAGACGTGTTTGGAAAAAGTAGGCCAAAAACACAATGCCAAAAACACGATTTTGAATTAGAGGGGTGTGGTTCTAACCGGTGGTCTAAAACTTCGCGGACAAACTTCAAAAAAATGTGTTTGTGGCATTGTGTTTTTGGCCTATGTTCTGCTGGTGTCTTTTGGTCATGTTGTATACCAAAATGTAGCTTATCATTTAGGCTACATTTTGGTACATAACATGCCCAGAAGACACTAGCAGAACATAGGCCAAAAACACAATGCCACAAACACATTTTTTTGAAGTTTGTCGACGAACTGTTGGACCATCGGTTATTAGAGAGAATACGGTACTCTAAACCATTTTACCAGTTTATTAAGCTCATGGCCACCAGAAGCCGATTGATGAAGGCACTATTGAGTTGGAAGTCTCTCTGAAGGGATTGCCCTATGTATCTGATCAAATAAATTTCGGTAGTGGTTGTTAGTTTGTGAATCAAAAATGGACTCCAACCTTTTTGGTATTTCAGGTGGCATGCTTTGGTGAGGCCTTTTGGGTGTAGTGCTCCCAAAAACTAATTTGTTTGAATTGTCAGGGCGATTTCCTTGAAGCGCAACATGATCGCTGTCTACGAAAACAAAGAGGAAGGCAGTTGGAATAGCGATGACAGCGAAGAGCCTGCTAAGAAGAAGAAGATGGTCGACTACATTTCTGTAAAAATCGAAAATTTGACTAAGGCGCAACAGTGGAGCTGTAAGACCAGAGGCGTTTTCACGCTCAAGAAGTTAGTTGCTTCCTGATAAGTCTTCTCTCCCACATTAAATCACATAAAGCAAAACTGAGTTCTCGTGGCCGAGTGGTTTGGTTTCGGAAGTTTCTTTTTGCAAGGTTTCGATTCCTACTTGGTTTGTGTAGATAAATATTTTATTAAAAATTTCGGCTAAGTGCAATCGAGTGTTGGGGGTATAGTGTAAGCTGGGGGTATAGTCCACAAACAATAATATCGATCTAAAGAAGAGAAAGAGGTCTTTCAAATAGTACCAAAAAAATCACATAAAGTATCTCTCTTTGCAGGTACAAAGAGAAGCTGGTCAAAGATGAAAATGAAGTCTCCAGTCACAATACTGTTGGCTTTATATACTAAATGAATATTTTTGTTAAACAATTGTCTGTGTTTAGAAGTTTGTGTGCGTGTTCCATCGCTGCAACCAGTTCAGAATCTTCTCCAAGTTTGCTCCGTTTACTGCTGTCTCTAAGAACTCCTCTGCTTATATTCTCAACGGCAACATCACCATTTGTTTGCGCTGGAAAATCGCGTCGGTAAATTTTTTCTTATTTCTTGTTTAAAAAACATAGACTGTACAGTCAAACCTCGATTTAGCGCCCCACCCCCTGGGACCAGCCCTAGGAGGCCGTTAAGCCGCGAGGGGCCGTTAAATCGGGGGTCTGGTTGCTGATATTTTGTGGGTGGCTCCAGGGGGCATTAAATCGAGGTTTGACTGTACTGTATTATCCCCCCTCCCCCATCCTGGCCGAAAAGTCGACATTTTTTCGGCTTGGCTTGGCCTGTCAAAAGTTTCGGCTTCCTATTTTTCGGCTCTATTGGCCAAAAATGTCGGCCGACCGACAACTCTATCTGTGATATGTGGTTATATTTCAACATTTTGGCAATTTAAGCATTATTATTTAGGTTATTGTAGAGTCTTTCCCAGCATATGTATGTTTTTTTTGTTCTTGCAAGACCAAAAGCTTTACCAAAAATATTTTTTCAGGACTTTAGCAAGCCGACTCCATTTTCTGATGTGACATTGAATGTAGAAGGAAGGAATTTCTACGTGAACAAGACGGTAAACTTTTCTATTTTTTTCCATACTATTTCTACCCCTAACAATAGGGTTTGCTCGGCCTATTTTCTATGCCACTTATTTTCTATTTAGTACTTGGCCATGCATTCTGAATATTTCGACAGGCTCTTCAATGCTAATTTCGCTGAGAAAGACAAAGACGTGATCGAGCTCAAAGGCTTCAGTAGCAAAATTTTTCACGAGTTCCTGCTTGTTATTTACCCATCTCGCAAGGCTGTTCAAGGTAGACAATTAATTTTACTCAATATTTTTGAAGTTAAAACCTTTTTAGGATGCCGAGTAGCTGAACTTCTCGGTAGTTTCATTATCAAAACAGGAAGCTTGTTAAAACATTTTAAGCTTAAAATTCTTTAGCCTTTGCTGATCACTATCAGGTACTCTTTTTATTCATAAGCATCATGTTCTCTCTAATTTGTTGTTGGGTCCTAGTTATGGGTTTTTGCGCATCTCAACTCCAAACCTCCGTTACTCCTGTAAGGCAAAATTCTGGAGGAATAAATGCGTTTCAGGCCTTTTTCGCGAATATAGGAAAGGGCAAAAAAAGGGTGAAAATTCGCACAAATGGGTTGCAGAAAAAACTGCCTTAACCGCAAATGACATGCCCAAAACGAAAGGATATTAAACGAAAGAAGTGCCCCATAAACGCAAACTCTTTTCATTACAACCAATTTGCTTTTTAGGTGAAACTGTTGTTTGCTTTATGTGAAGAATTTCTTCTAAGCAGGCCGTGTAAGTTGTCGCCTAATATGAAGTTGAAGCTGGCTGATCGATATAATCTCATCAATCTAAAGGCAAGTAGCATATTTTTGCTTAGCTAACGTCATTCAGCGTATTTTTAGACGAGACTTCTGCGCAAGCTGGATGATCATAAAGCACTTAATAAAGCTCGCGACTTGCAAGGTCTTTCTGCTGGCACTCTCCAAACTATTGTGCGCAAGGTAGAACTCGTCAAGACCGGTGTCTACAAAAGTAAGGATTTGGACAGTATGGAAGTACAGTGATTGTGGTTTGCTGTCCAAAGTTCTGCGTCTAACTCTCTTCTATAATGAGCATGTTGTGCCAGTGCCTCTCTCTTGTTGTCTTGATTGTAGAAAAGCTTATATTTAATAAAAATTTTAATTCAGTACTTGTATTCTCAATTTGTGCTTATGGTTTCAAAATTGATAAAAGATAAAGCTGTGACAATCCGTCGGGAACTTTTGTCTCACCCGTTAATAGTCAATGGAATTCGGGTTGGTCCTTTCCCCAAAATTTGTCCTTCATTTCATTATATGTGGGATGTCTTATACCATTCTGTTTTGCTATTTATTGACCAGTCTTTTTGCTAATCGCCCTGCAAACAAGATAAAGATCTTTGGTGTTAACGACTCTGCATATAGTTAGTCAACGGGTCATTGCAGTTGGCTAAAGTTTACTTAACGACTCATCATCTCTACCCCATCCCCCTTGTTTCTTCCAATCTTTGAAATGACGGCTTTATATGAATTGTTTCCGCAGAAGAGGCATCAAACGCGTCAGTCGATGACCCTCCTACACGAAGGCTTTCACTCACATCACACTTTTTTTTAAATTTTTTTAGACTGTATGTGTACTTAGCAGCTCTCTATCCGGCTTTCCACACTTCAAAACTTCCTCTTTTGTCTTTTATTTTGGTGATCAAACAAAAGAAGAGCAAAAAGCAACGCTCCATCAATCGGCTAATAAACTCGAACTGTCCAATGGCTGTGCTCCTATAATTACTATTTATCTATCATGAGTTGGAAAAGGGTATGTTATCAGTCAAATTTTTTTCTTAAAGCGTGTAACTCCTTTTTATTTTCGTATATTTTAACACTGAGTTATGATCAAAGATGAAAATTGCTGGCTACTATTTTATACTAGCTGCATTGGCGCCTTCTTAGTTACAGTCGAAACTTCCAATAACATGGCTGTATACAGTTAAACCTGGATAAGCCGACACCCCTAAATTCAAAAAAATGTGTTTGTGGCATTGTGTTTTTGACCTATGTTTTGCTGGTGTCTTCTGGGCATGTCATATACCAAAATGTAGCTTATAATCTAGGCTACATTTTGGTATATGACATGCTCAGGAGCCACCAACAAAATATAGGCCAAAAACACAATGCCACAAACACTTTTTTTTGAATTTAAGGGTGTCGGCTTATCCAGGTTTGACTGTAGCCTAATTTACACAAAAATTTGTTACGCGGTCACTTTGTTACGCCACAAAAATTTGCATATATTCATTTACAGTACTCATTTCTCAAAGGATGTTTTTATTCTGAGACACCACAATAGGCAAAAAGACCCCAGGAATCCAAATCTGAAAACAGAATTTGGAGAAGAGGCTTGGTTGCTGAGATATGATCATAGCCAAGCCACGCTTTGAACCACCGCAACAACGCCGTTTCTAGGCCTTTCTGCCTCACTGGCTGAACTCGAGAACACTTTGCTTAGGCTTCTTCATCAATTGCCTTGAGAGTGGTATCCAACTACCCTGAAGACTTGGTTTACCGGCATCACAATTGTATTGTTTAGACTCTAAAAGGTCAAAATTATTATGATTTTATTACAATAAGCAGAACATCTGGAAATCCGATATTTTTGACTTTTGTTTACTTTTTTCTGCACATATATTACTAGCTTTTCAGTTTAACTCAATTATTACATAAGATAGGCTTATTTAGCTACGATACAAGTAAACAAAAAACTTATTGGATTACCATGGTCCCGTTATAAAAAAATTTGACACTACTGTGAGATAAACATAGTAGCTTAGAGGAGAATAGGAGCTGAATTGAGAGGGAAAGGGAGTCATATGAGGCCACTAGTTTGAAGGGCCCTTCACCCATCTCCTTTGCTGAACCAGGGCAAAAAGTGCCTCTAGATGCATTCATTTCTCAAGAGTATTGCTCGGATTCACCTCGCAGGTAAGTCTGTGCGCGCATCTCTAACTCTCAAGTCCCCTTACAAGGACGACGGCGGCTTGGAGCTGAGATGCGCACACAAGCATACCTCAGAGAAAAATCACTCGAGTGGGTGAAGCTACAGTCGAACCTCGTTAAACTGTCACCCCTAGTTCAAAAAAATGTGTTTGTGGCATTGTGTTTTTGACCTATGTTTTGCTGGTGTCTTCTGGGCATGTTATACACCAAAACGTAGCCTAGAATCTAAGCTAAATTTTGGTATATAACATGCCCAGAAGACACCAGCAAAACATAGGTCAAAAACACAATGCCACAAACACACTTTTTTGAATTAGGGTGCCAGTTTAACGAGGTTCGACTGTAATTGCCTAGCTGTTTTCAGTACGTAGCTATTGGTAGCACTTACAAAACACAAGAAAAATCCATTTCCCATTTGTTTATTGTCCTATTTTCTCCAACCCACCATAATCTATTGTTGCTGAACAAAAAAAAAAAAAGTTTAAAACGAAAAAGGAGAAGGAGAAAATGGTTTATTTCCTCCCACTTATGGGTGCCGATGACAAGATTAATCTCTGATTTCCTCTTCTCAATCCCAGCAAAATATGCAATAGGAATGCATATTTGCATGCCTCCTTTTCCCAACAAAATCCCGAATGAGTTTTCCTCTCTGTTTGTAAGCACCAATCGTAAAAATTAAATTGGCGCACTTTTGGGTTCAAAGGCAGTTTATTTGGTGGAAAAAGGATTTAGACGCTCCACAAATGCTAAAGGGCTGTACACCATAATTTACGCGAAAATTTCTTACGAGGTACATTTGTCACGCGGTCACTGTGCTACGCCACAACAATTTGCATGTATTCATCTACAGTACTCATTTCGAAAGGATTTTTTTTTATTCTGAGGCACCCTAGTAGGCAAAAAGACCTCAGGAATCCGAATCTGTAAACAGAATTTCAAAAAGAGGCTTGATTGTTGAGATATGATCAAAACTAGGAGAAAAAGAGGATAAAAACTATGTTTGCGGTTGGTTATGATCATATCTCAGCAACCAAGCCTCTTATTGAACTCCTGTTTTCAGATTTGGATTCCTGAGGTCTTTTTGCCCTACTGGGGTGCTTCAGAATAAAAAAATCCTTTCAAAAATGAGTATTCTAAATGAGTATATGCAAATTTTTGTGGCGTAATCAAATGACCGCGTAACAAATGTGCCTCGTAACAAATTTTCACGTAAATTATGGTGTAGAGCCATTTTAACAACCACAAATGAAGTGACTAAGAGAAAATAAATCGATAATCGTCTCTTCTGTCTGTCTTCTTTCTCTCTTCTTTCTGCACTATTCCTTTGCTGGTGGTGGGGGTGTTGCAGAAAGGAAACAGAGCAATTTTTCCAGAGTTTTGTGCACATTCTTGTGCTCTGCCAAAATAATTTATGTTTTGCGGGATGCGAATGGGAGGGGAAAAAACAATTGTTTCTCCTTTTTTTTCCCCCACATTCCAATGTGCTGCAGGAGAACACACATATTTTGCTGTTGCGTGTCTCATTCTAATCAATCGATTTTCTCCTCCCCTCTTTTTCCCTTTTCTATGCTTTTTTTTTTTGGTGTGAAACATTTCTGCTTATTAAATATGGATCTTTTTTTTGGTTCTTTTTGTCCATTTGTACTCTTCGTTTGTCTTTTTTGCTTCCGTGTTTTTGATTGATTGGCCTAGAAGAGGACAGTTTTTTTTTTACCTTGATTCACCTGTTGCTTTAGACCCTTCTCAGCATTTCTAATAAGCTGAAAACGGTAAAAAATTTTACTTTTTATGTCTCTAAGTTAAGTCTCTATCTCTAGTTTTTTGACCCCTTACGGGGGATAGGGGCCTTGGAGTTGAGATGAGCACACCAGCATACCTGAGAGGAAAATCACCCGAGAAGCAACTCTGGATGCATACTAGAGCTTCTTTGTGTGGTAGAGCTCAGTTGGCAAAGCTATGTTCAAGATCTTCTCTTTTCCTAAGTGGGCCTCCCTTAGAAAGTGGCCCCTCCCTTGTCCCTCAACCTCCCTTGTCCCTCAACCTCCCTTGTCCCTCAACCTCCCTTGTCCCTCAACCTCCCTTGTCCCTTTCCCTCCCTATACAGCCCTCCATCCTTTTATAAATGGTCAAAAAAATAAGCTTTTTTAAACTTTATCACAAAATTTTAAGTGTCGCGAGTCTATTTCTCAGTTGGGACTGGACAAAACGAATCGTTATACAGTCAAACCTCGACATAACAAACCCCCGATATAAAGAAACCCTCGATACTTTTCGCCTGGTCCTCAGGGGTTCCTTACACAGTCAAACCTCGACATAACAAACCCCCGATATAAATAAACTCTCGATACATTTTGCCTGGTCCTCAGGGGTTCCTTACACAGTCAAACCTCAATATAACGGAACCCCGATGTATCGAAACCCTCGATACAAAGAACATTTTGCCTGGTCCTCAGGGGTTTGTTATATCGTGGTTTGACTGTAGCAGAATGACGCTACAAGAAGGACGTCATAATGAGAGTCGACTGTCCAGTCAATTTATTACAACAAAACACCATTTCTTTTTTGGAATCGAATTAGTAAGCATTAGTAAGATAAAATGCTAATAGATTGATTTTCAGATCGCTATTTGATCGCCATTTTGTTACTGATAGTAGTAGTATAATTTATTTATTGTTTTTTTCTCTCTCTATTAAACTACTCATTTGTGAATTTGGATTAGACATGACTTTTGACGAGCAACACACCGACTTTGGGTGAGTGGTGTGCCCTCGCTTGATTAGTATTCCATTCATCCTACGCATGATGAGTGAACAATCTACTTATTCCACTTGCACTACTATTTTCACAACAACGCAATTGTGATCAACGTAGTCGGGCTGCCATTCAAAACAGCCATTTTATTGCTCAATCAGCTCTCCCAATGACTGTGTCCATGTATTGGGGAGATGAAAAACTGGCTGATGCTATTTATGCTGTCTACTTAAAAAAGGTTGTTTGTTGAAACTTAGATTCGTTTATTAAGGCTCTAGGTACTTTATTTTGTCCAATTACCTTCTTTACTCCCCTATTTCCGCGGCTAAAACCACAGTTGACCATGGTGTTTTCCAATTTTTTTTATATTTTTCAATAAAAGTACCCATTTGTGAAAGAATTTTTTTAGGCTATATGTACTTTCACCCCTCAAAGTAATCATTTATCTCGTCAAAATAATTTTTTACCCCGTCAAATTTGAATTTCGCGAAAAATAATCATTTATCCCGTCAAATTACTCATTTACCCCGTCAAATTTGAATTTCCCGCAAAATAATCATTTATCCCGTCAAATTACTCATTTACCCCGTCAAATTTGAATTTCCCGCAAAATAATCATTTATCCCGTCAAATTACTCATTTACCCCGTGAAAATTACTCATTTACCCTGTCAAATTTGAATTCCCGCAAAATGATTATTTTGCGGGAATTCAAATTTGACGCGGTAAATGAGTAATTTTGACGGGGTCAGTGTTTTCAAAAATGACTTGTCATCAGACTTTAATGACAGTCATCGATGACAATGACTTGA
>BBSZ01014900.1:0-32611 GCA_000981365.1 Subanguina moxae | reverse complement strand
CAAATTTGAATTTCGCGAAAAATAATCATTTATCCCGTCAAATTACTCATTTACCCCGTCAAAATTACTCATTTACCCCGTCAAATTTGAATTCCCGCAAAATGAATATTTATGATTATTATTTTTTTCTTTTTTTTTTATTTTTTTTTTATGAATATTTATGATTATTTTGCGGGAATTCAAATTTGACGGGGTAAATGAGTAATTTTGACGGGGTAAATGAGTAATTTGACGGGATAAATGATTATTTTGCAGGAAATTCAAATTTGACGGGGTAAATGAGTAATTTGACGGGATAAATGAGTAATTTGACGGGATAAATGATTATTTTTCGCGAAAATCAAATTTGACGGGGTAAAAAATTATTTTGACGAGATAAATGATTACTTTGAGGGGTGAAAGTACATATAGCCATTTTTAATTATGTTTTATGCCAAAAAACAAACAAAAAATATATCCTAGTGGCGTCCGATATTCTATTGAATTAAGACAAGTATCCAGCGCTTGTTCCTATACTTTCGACTAAAAACCAACGTCAAGGTTTTTTATTGACCCTAGACATCTTTTAGACCAAAATCGAATTTCAACCTAAAGGGCAAGAAATTTATTAAGGAAAATACGGTATATTTGGTATAAAAATAAACTTGCAATCCAAAAGATACCAGATGCTTTCAGGATGAAGGGTCAGGCGTTTACAAAAGTGCACTGCTAAAGGAAGATAAAAGAAATACGGTGGACACGTTCTTTCCAGAAGTCACTACTCTCTACCATGCCTTTCTTCGGGGAATGCAGGTATATTGTCACTCTGCTCCTTAGGACAGTTAACCGTGATTTTTTTCATAGCGTACCTGTTCCCATAAACCCCGGCCCCTAGTTTTACAAAGAAAAATTGGTGATACTAAAGTAGCTCCCGGAGAGGGCGCAGTGGGATTTCAAGGGCTAGAAATACCTTAAAGATGAATACCAACATTTTAGAACAGTGAGCACCATACTGGCAGCGTATCTCAGCAAACAAGCCTTTTTTTTATCAACATTCTACTTTCAAATTCCTGAGAACATTTTGACTGCTAGGGGGCCTCAAAATAATAATTTTATACCAAAAATGGGTAGTTTTATTCAAAAATATCAAACGTTTTAGAAACAAAACCATGGCCAACTGTCGTTTCACCTGCTCAAAGCCCCAACATTAATAAAACTTCTTTTCAGGTCAGCGAAAATGGACCTTGTCTTGGTCAGAGAATACCCAAGGGTGGACCTTATGAATGGCTCAGTTATGCTCAGGTGTTCAAGAAGAGCAGAGACTTAGGGTCTGCTTTCATTGCCAAGCTGGGGTTGAAGCCTTGTGAGTGGCTTTATTTAGATCTTTTTGTTCATTAAAAAAATGGTAGGCAATGATACACATGTTGGAATTTACGCAAGAAATTGTCCGGAATGGCTCATTTCAACTCTGGCTTGTGTCAGATATTCTATGGTGGTTGTGCCTCTTTATGGTAGCTTAAACAATATGAGTTAATCTAATCCAATGAAACTTGGTTTGCAGACACTTTGGGTGCAGATGCAGCCAGCTATATCATACGACACACTGCTGCTGAGTAACTTTTTAGTCATTGATCTACAACAAGATCTGCCTAAATTTTTTTTTGTTCAGAATTGTTGTTGCCGAAAACGTAGACAAGGCTAAAAAATTGCTGGAATTTGCTGAAAAAGTTCCTTCGCTGAAACACATTGTGTTGATGGAAGAAAAGGACATTGGTTCAGTGGAAGCTGCAGCCAAAAAGCACGGCGTCCAAATTCACACCTTCCAGGATCTCTTGACTAAGGGAGAAAGAGTTGTGCAAGCAGATGTAGAGCCTAAACCATTGGATACTTATCTTATTTGGTTGGTTCAAGCAAGACATTTCTTGGTACTACTGTATTATGTCCCCTCACGACCCCTTAAAATGTGAACTGTGTTATTGGGTTAACAAATAATTTTTTCGTTTTTTTTTTCTTTATTGAATTTATAGCAACTTTTTTTTTTGGTCAGCGGGGCTGGCCATTTCAGAATCCTGAAAGACGATAACAATGTGTTAAATGATCTAGAGCACTTCCAAATGCTATATTACGCTTGGCAATATGCTCAGAAAAGCGTGGTGAGACCAGCAATCAAAAAAAACGGCAAAAAATTATTTAACAACCCAATCAGTGTTTTCAAAAATGACTTGTCATCAGACTTTAATGACAGTCATCGATGACAATGACTTGACTTGTCATTGTCATTTTAAATAAAAATTTTAAATAAAATGACAATGACAAGTCATTTAGCCAAACGTCTAAAATGACAATGACAAGTCAAGTCATTTTGATAAATGACTGAAATGACTTGTCATTTGACAATGACTTAAAATGACTTGACTTGTCATTGTCATTTCAGTCATTTTGCAAAATGACTTGACTTGTCACTGTCATTTCAGTCATTTTGCAAAATGACTTGACTTGTCACTGTCATTTAGAGTCATTGTCAAAATGACAACTCATTTCAGTCATTATAGCTAAATGACAAGTCATTTTTGAAAACACTGAACCCAATACATTAGCAAAAATTTTTAGGTTTAGAATAAGCCTAAGCTATCACTCGACCATAAAACATAAAAAATAGAAAATTATACGAGATATTCATGAAAATTTTCCTCGATTTGTTTGGCTTAATTAACATTGTCACGACTTTCTTTGGGAATTAACTGCTAAAGCAAACCTTTTAATCGCAAAGGACCGGCACAAAACGACTCTCTATACCGTTTTTAAGGTACTAAAACAGGCTAGGGGCGGATGGATAAAACGATTGGGGTGGGGTATAATACAGTATTACCGTCCTTTTCTTATTCCAATTTTATAATTTTTCAGCTATACTTCTGGTACTACTGGCATCCCAAAAGGAGTTATGCTTTCCCACTCAAACATGGTCTCTAACGTTTCAGCTTTTGTTGGTTTTCCTCTTGCTTTTACTAAACTGGTTTTAGTCATAGTATTTTTCAGGTGTTTTTGCTCACCAAATTCATCCCAGAGGTTACCACCCAAACACAGACAATAATTTCTTATCTGCCTCTCTCTCATGTCTTCGAGCAAAATGGGCATTGGTGCATGCTGATGTTGGGTGGCAAAATTGGCTACTTTAGTGGAGATATTGCTAATTTGTCCATGGATATGCAAAGACTGGCTCCAACTATATTTCCGGGTAAGTTTAGATTTAGAGCGGTCGAAACTGTTTTGAAAATATAGAAAAGTAACTGCTTCACACAAACATCCTGTGCGTGGGGGAACTTAGTAACTTTATTCATCTTTCATAAGAATGGTAGGGCTACTATATGCAACATAGAGCATATATCTCAATAGTATTAAAAAAGCAGAATTAAATTATTTTCGATTTTTATTGTACTGGAGTAAAATTTGAAAAGTGAATTTTTTGTTAGTAAAAGCAATGCTACTTAAAGTCATATTTTTAAAGCCAAAAAATAGAAGCAGAAGAAAGACAAAATCAAAAGAAAATACATGAAAAAATAGATTTTAGTCAAATAACTGGCCTTAGAAACAAAAATTCACACTGAAAATGAAAACTCACAGTGAGTTGAAATTTTGAACGCACAGTCACACTTAGGGTTGTCGGTTCGGGTGCCCGTTTTCGGGTAATTGGAACCGAAACCCGGTCTTTTTCGGGTTTTGGGTACCGGTTCAGTTCGGGCACCCAAAAATTTCGGCTACCCGACAATCTGTGAGTGCGAGGTGAGTTTATGGTGTGAGTGTAAATGTGAATTTTGAAAGCACTGGCCAAATCCTGATCTGAAGGATGGTGCTATTGGCATTTCATTATTTGGCTAAACTAAATCTAGCATTTTTTGCAAAAAAAAAGGTTTATCGAAAACAACTGATATTTTTTTCAGTCGTGCCACGACTTCTCAACAGATTTAACGACGCTATGAAGGTGAGCTACTTCTTTCAGAAAAGAAGCTTATGAAAAAATGTTATTCAAATAGTCTTTTAGAATCAGGTTGATCGTAAGTGTGGAGTAGTTGGAAAATTTCTGTTTCATCTTGCCTACAAACAAAAGCTTTCGCTTCTCAGAAAGGGGATAGTCACCAACAAAAGCATTTGGGATAAAATGGTTTTCAAAAAGGCTCAAGTAAATTCCCTCTTTTTTGTTATGCTATTTTTTACTAAAGCTAAATAATCGCAGGATCAATTGGGTGGAAATGTCGGTCTAATAATCACTGGTTCTGCTCCAATCAATCCAGACGTGCTTGAAAGTTGGTGGGTTGAGCTTCTTCAAGTTATTGTCGACATTTATTTTTGTTTCTAGTAGAGTTTCCTTTGGTGCACATATAATTGAAGGTTATGGACAGACCGGTAAATTCGCTTATTTTCATTGCTAAAATTTATGTTATTTTATATTTTAGAAAGTACAGCTCTAGCTACCTCCACCTGGCCAGGTGAACACATTGGTGGTCACTGTGGGGGTACTTTTTTGCCCAAAAGTATTTCGGCGATGGTTTGTGTGATAAGGCATTTTTAGGTCCTGCTGTATGTTCTCTTATAAAATTGGCAGATGTGCCTGAGCTAAATTATTTCGCTGTTAGTTAATATTTTTCCCAATTACATAATTAGAAAGGTAGTTTTAGAAAGATCTCAAAGGTGAAATTATGATCAAAGGTCCATCAATTACCAAAGGCTACTACAAAGATCCAGAGAAGACAGCTGAACTATTCGATGAGGATGGCTTTTTGCGTACTGGTGACGTGGGTCATTTGCAGCCTAATGGAACTCTCAAGATTATTGACCGCAAGAAGCATATCTTCAAATTGGCTCAGGTAATTTTTTTATAATAAATTTTTGAGACTGATGTCTATAGTTAGATTTGCAGGGAGAATATGTGGCACCAGAGAAGATAGAAGGTGTTTATTTGCAGTCTTCATATGTGCAACAAATATATGTGGATGGTGATAGCTTGGAAAGATACCTCGTAGCTATTGTTGTACCGATGGAGAATGCCTTATGGAGGTTATACAGACAAGCTCACCCAAATGAAGAAGACAACAAATCAATGGAGGACATTTGCAAAGACAAAAAGGTGTGTTTATTTATTTTGAAAACCCAAAAAAAGTTCGGCCTGCACTACTTCTAGAGTATGAAAGTCAGATGTGTCAACACATCTTCAATCTTCTGAGTATAGGGGAATTAAGGTTTTGGTATTGGGATTCGCACTCATAACTGAGACATATATCGCTCGAAAACAGCTGCAGCATTCAGAGCTTTTTGTACTATAGAACTCGAATTTAAACAAATTTAAAATTTTCATTAAAAGACCGAAAAGTATTGGGATAGTGCATAATTAACGTCGGTTTTTTACCAAAAAATGTGTTTGTGGCATTGTGTTTTTGACCTATGTTCTGCTGGTGTCTTCTGGGCATATTATATACCAAAATGTAGCCTATATTCTAAGCTACATTTTGATATATAACATACCTGAAATACACCAGCAGAACATAGGTCAAAACACAATGCCACAAACACATTTTTTGGTAAAAAACCGACGTTAATTATGTACCAACCCAATACCTTAAAACGGTATTTTACCTCTTTCAACGCTTCTTTATGATACTCTAAATAGCACAGGAGAAAGGGTTTAAGAAGCTAAAAGTAAAAAAAAAAAAATCACACAAATTACGCGCTTCCTCTCATGTAAACTTTAAATATTGAAGATATTGGAATTTTAGACGATCGAAAGCTTGTTAGGAGACTTGCACAAACTTGGCAAAGCAGCCAAACTCAACAGCATTGAGCAGGTGAAAAAAGTACACATTGAATTGGAACCGTTTAGTGTGGAAAACGGGCTTTTGACTCCCACACGTAAGTGTTTTTGGATCAAACCTGGTTTTTAACTTTTAAACTTTTCATTTCCAGTGAAATCTAAGCGACCCCAGCTTCGTTTAAAATACATGGATATTATGAAGAGTATGTATAAAGATGAGTAAACTTTCTATCATTTCTGTTTGTTTAATCTTGCGTTATTGTAAATTTGAAATAAATTTTTGGTCGTGAACAGTGCTATGCGTTTGGAAATTTAAAAGAAGTTTAGAAAAATTTGGAATTGCGAAGTAGTGTGGAAGGTACGCGGCAAATTGCGGGTCGCCAAAATCAAGCCGGACAAAATCGGGTCGCCAGAATCGCGTCAGACAAAATCGGGCCAGCCCATACAATTAATTACTATGTTCATTCTACTATTTTAAGCCAGCTTCTTGTGTTCAATCTTGCTGATCATAGTCGCTGGTCTATCTTTATAGAGTGATTCACCTATTTTTTGAGACTTTTGTTCCATGATTACAAACAAGGGAAAACCGCAGGTGTGTGGACACGCTTCATCCCATAATTTCGTTATGGCCGTTTTTTCGTAGCGCCATGATTTTTTTTGTCGTGGTTTTTCAAAATTTATTTTCCCTATTTGAGTGCCTAATAGTAAGAAAAAAAATTCACACCAAGTGGACATCCATTTGGTTCGTTTGGTGCATGAAGAAACAGCTAAACTTATGAAAGTTCTTTGCAACAAAACTGAAACAGGGAAAGAAGGGGGCTAAAGTGTAATAGAAAAAAAAGTTTTGCAACTAAGCCCTGGGCTTAGGGTTGGCCAGCACATGTTAGCCGTGAACAGAAAAGAGAAAGCAAAGCTTTAGGAAAAATAAATAAAATATGACTGAGAATAAAGACTACCACCTTGCTGCAATTCCAAAAGCCCGGATGAATGTTCTGGCCCGATTTTGTCTGACCCGATTTTGGCGACCTGATTTCGTCCGACCCGATTTTGTCCGGATCGATTTTGGCAACCCGCAATTTACCCGCAACCGTGTGGAAAATAGTTTTTTCCATTTTCACAGACCCAGTATAGACACAGTGTATAATTGTGTGACGGGTCTATAATTTTCAAACCTTCCCACCCCTCGAGGGGAGGTCTATATTAGAGGATGATATATGGTTAGAGGGTGGTCCATAATTAGAGAAAACACGGTATGTAAACATGTCTTTATATAAGCTAACCATAACAACAAAGCAAAACTTTCAACCAACCATATCATGTTTTCTTCCTCTTTTTCTGATTTCAATAAGTCTTTTCAAAACAGTTTCCCTTTTCTTTATATCTGTAACATTTTCTTGATATCCTTTGAGAATTTCTTCCTTCACATAGTCCACGCCAGCATGAGTTGAGCGAAAAGCGCGCTCCAAGACATATAGATCAACGCCCTTGTCCTCAACCTGCGCACTGCACTGAGCCAAACCAAAGTCAATGAGAACCAATTGAAAACCATCGAAACTTGTTTCGGCTAGACACTCTCTTTTACGCAACAAGATATTTGAAGTGGTCAGATCACCATGAGTCAAATCAGCATCATGCATTTGTCCTACAAGCTTGCCCACGACCCTCCCGAATTGTCTCAATGCTCGCTAAAGAACAAAGATTTCTGACAACTAATGAGCTGACATTTAATTAGTGAAAAGGACTATAACCTCGAAATTACCAGGTGTAGAGCTTAATCTGAGTTGTTCAATATAGTGCCTCGCAGTTAACCCTTCACCGATGTATTCGTAAACAATTTCATTTATGGCAGATTTGACAAAGTAGATAGACGGCACAGAAATCCCAAGCTTAAATTTGAGATGAAAATCATAATGCACAGCATAAAAGAATTGTACCTCTTCACACTTACGAACGACTTTTACTTCGGCTTTGGTTCTAGCTTTATTCAAAGCTTCATCTAATGCTAGATGGCGATACCCTTTGGCAAATCTTTTTTTAACAATGGCTTGTTTACCACAAAAAGTGCAGCGATAGAGACGAGCTTCGGCTCCTTGACTAAACAGATGGACAAATTCTTTTCCTAACTCGTATTCCGGAATCACTAAACTACTATAAATCAAACAAATCGACATTGATAAAGTGTAACAACCAGTAGTAATAGGTTTAGAACCCCCTAGCTGCATCTTCTTGACAGCCTCTGCAGGCAAAATACTAAAAAGGCATAAAGAGAGATGTTTAAAATGCACAGTAAAATATTACTTCTCTTCCCGCTCCTCGTCCGCTTCGCTCGAAGAATAGGAAGGCGGAAGATCGATAGGCCTCATTTTCTCTAGTCTGGCGCTTTCTTCTGCTTTTCTCATAAACTGACTCTGACAAACAATTAACTCCTTCGAATCCTTGCACTTTCGGTAAATCTCCAACACCTCAAAATTGAGCCGAAGAAAAGTGGGACCCCAAGAAAATATTTGCATCACTTTTTTAGCCGCATCCACCTCGTTAATAATATAAAGACCGGCAGACAAAGCTTCAGCGCATGTTAGTTTACACGGGCGACCATAATTGACTGAATTTGCAGCGACAAGAAAAGGCAGAAGACGATGTTCAGAAGCCTCAACAACACATATGACAGTTAAATTAGTTAAAAGCCATTAACAATAAATTTATGAACAGTCTCACGAGAAAAACTAACTTTGGCCAAATGTAACGGCGTCTCTTGCACTTGATTCCAAGAGCAATCAACAACACAAAGACCTTTAGCCAAAACGAACTCACGATCAGCTGGCGAAAGGGTACTGCTTCCAGTGGGCGAAAGCATCAGACCAGGAAATTTCGTACCGAGCTTTTGGGTAGCGAGAAGCCCATGACGTTGTAGCTTCCGACCAGAACAACGCTTTGGATCGCATTGATTAAAATCGAACATAGATAGACGACATGGAATCACTGATTCTAGAATGTTAGCAAAATCATCAGCGGAGGACTTTCTCCTCCCGGTTTCCTTCAACTGAGTTCTCATTTTTATTCTTCCGATTAATCTACAAGAGGGCATAGAAATGAAAAAAATCAAGGCGTTTGACTGCACATTGTACTGCAACACTAGCTTAACCAGCCCCAGTAGCAACAATCGAAAAATCCACAGATATTTATCCGAGGATACGGATAAGTATCCGTGGATAATATCCATAGCCTGGTCTGGGGGAGGATAACCGAAAAGTGGAAAAGTTGAAAAGGCTTTTGGCAAGCTTGAAAAGCTTAGAAATAGTATTATAAGAATCTTTTTAGTTTTTTAACTATGCTTATCCTATATTTGGAGCGTGTAACAAATGTTCTCTGTAACAAATTTTCGCGTTTTTAGGGCGCTAAAATAGTTCACGGGTGGATGGTATCTTGTATCTTGTGGCAATTATATTTTGGGGAGAGAGTATAATACAGTAGAGTCAAACCTTCTTTCCAGCTTTCTAGTTTCTTACATCAACTATCTAAGTATCTAACACTAATACAAGCCACCGTTTTCTCTAGAGGTCATTTCCGCTTCCTTGGATTATGCTTATGCGATCAACGTAAAAAAACCTTTTTATACTGCAGTTTTTACGGTACCTATGTTACCATTTTGCAGAGAAACCGAACTCTTGCTCTTGGTGCTAATGGTCCTGCTCCAGGGATGGGGTGGTCAAATCAGTAAAGCTTATAAGCGAAAAAATGGCGGAGATGCACAAGGTCAGCTCTAATCATTTCGTTTTGTTTAATATGATTTTTTTTTCAGCTTTATAAAAAGTTGAAGAGCTATATTAAACGAGAGAAATCTTTGGATGACTCTGAAATTGAAGATGATGCCAACAAGTAAAAAAGCCATTAAATCTCGTTGATGAAATGTTTCTTTCTTTGGCTTTTTGACAAAGTTAAAAAATGGGACAGTTGTGAGAGAGAGCGCTTCTTACCGTACATCCTCAGGATATTATCCTGTAATAACGCTCCCCATAAATTCAAAAAATATATTTGTGGCATTGTGTCTTTGTCACCAATTTTCTTAGGGACTCCAGGACATGCCATATACCAAAAAATAGCCTAGATTCTAAGCTACATTTAGGTATAAAACATGTCCTTTAGTCACCCAGAAAATTGGTGTCAAAAACAGAATGCCACAAACACATTTTTTTGAATTTAAGAGGGGGGCTTATTACAGGAAATAGGGTATGTCATTTGTTTAATTTGAATAAGTGTGTGAGTCTCTATCAGTGTTTCCAATAATCAGAAGCAGAATGAAAAGCAAAATGAAAGGCAGAATAAAAATTTGAAATTTTGATATCAAAAAGTAGGCATTCAAATACAGAATGAAAGTCAAAAACAAATTCTGATTTTGAAAATTTCAAATTTTCATTCTGCTTCTGATTATTGGAAACACTGATCTCTATATACCCTGTCGGTCAGGTGTCTTAAGAGCACGGGCATTACCCAACCGTTTACCAGGAACGAAGATCGTTCTCATTCTGGTCCGGCTTAGAGGTATATACAGGTTATTTTATGAGCAAACGAATTACAAGCAAAAGAAATAGTCTGAAAAGAATGATGCACCTGTAAAATTTATTATGCTAAAATAGATGAATAAAAACGGAGAAGTCTTTTTTATGTGCTCAAATTTTGCATGGATCCAAACACCACTCTAGTCGGCGACCATTAGACTTCTGAATGACCCCCACCCTGCAGCCTCCAAACACTGGACAACACACGTCCAGGGGACATTTAAGTCTTCTAAGGGTGTCCACCACTTTGTCTGCAAGTGTTACAATTAACTATACAATTAGTTGTCAATTAAACTATAAATTCTCTTAAATATTTTTCTATTTTCGCAGGAAATAATAATTTTGCGATGGGTGTGTCTTCAAGGAAGAGTTTTAAAAGGGTTTCGTGTAAATTTGTCTTCTTCCCTTAAAAAGGCACAGCCATACTGTAACAAAAACGCATTCTGACAAATTGTTTTCAAATAAATTGTTAAAACACAAAGTATTTTTAAAAACAAATGATTTTGGTATACAGTCGAGTCTCGATTTAGTGTATATCTTCTCAATTTAGTGTATATTTTATTCGGGTTTGCTTGGTTTGCATAAACCGTATACTCGATATAGTGTAGTCTCGATTTAGTGTATATTTTTTCCTCATTGTAGACACTCTGTGGCTGTGGCGTTTGGGTGTACATTATAGACACCTCTTACAGCTACAGTATAACGCCAACATTGTATACAAGGCTTTATTTTCTGATTAATCACCATAGTATGTTCCTGTGCACATCTCGTTCCCCACGCCCGAACCCTATGTCCCCTTTTTGATTGTAGGTTTTTGGTCAAAAAATTTTACTGGAAAATTTGTTCCCGCTGAAAACACAAATCCATTTTGATTTTGGGTTGTGTTACGGTGTGTTGATGAAGAATACAAATGACTTACCCATCGAAGACTCTGGACTCAGTGGTCTGCCTAGCATTTCACAGGCCCTGATCTCTGTGGCACAAATCCTCTCGTCTTCACATACCTTCTTCCGTGTCTGGATACCGTCTGAGTGGCGTCCTGTAAAGTCGCTGCCATCTGGAGCAAATTCCTCGGAGCGAATGCACGGTGACCATTCCGACCAGTTGGTTACATGAGCAACCAAATTTTGTGGAGCAGAGCTTTTTTCACCTGACTCATGTCTCACTTTGCCATCTTGATAGACAAAATCTTTTTTGTTTTTGAAAAAGTTGTTGATGGAAGTCTGGGAGTAGCGCAAGCTGTTGTTTATGGTGTTGGTGGGGGGAGATTGTTTGCATGCACCAGTTTCAAAGTAGTCCACCTGGAAAATGAGATAAGAGTTTAGTATCGGTAAGGCAGGCAGAAACAACTGAAATGAATCTTCTTTGATACTTTGATACCAAATATTAGTTTGTTCAAAAAGTTCAATAAGGATATGTTAGTACGGTATATAAACTACTATAAGCGACGACGGTATACCAAGTTCACCATAATGGGACAAGGGCAGGGGTTCTAAATGTACTTTTTAAAAAGATTTGTACTTTTTTTCGGTCCCTGTAAAGAAAATTTTCGCATGAGGCGTAGTTCTCATTCGTATTTTCATTTCGTTGTTAACTTTTTGTTCACTTGTCTTTGTTTTTTCCGGATGAAGTCTGGTATGCGGAATCGGCGGAGTACAAATGGCGGAAGATCTTCAAGGTGAGACAACAAATTTTCAAGTAGCGGATTTTAAACTACTTCTTCAGGAAAATGACCCTCTTCCGCATCTCTATCGTCTCGTCAGCACCATACTCTCCATCCAGCTGGCCAATGTGTTCGTCGAGCGCATCTTCTCTTTGTGTAAAGCTCAGTGGACTAACACCAGGAATTTGCTGCAAGTGGAAACGGTGAAAGCTCTTCTCCAGGTGCGGATCAACTTCGATATTGAATGTGCTGGCGTCTACAAGCTGCTTATGGAGGATGGAGAACTGGGAAAGAAAGTTCAGGGAATGGATAAATGGAGAAGATGAATTTATTTGAGTTGTTGTTTGATATCTTATAGTATGATGACAATAAAGCGTTTGAAAACGATTCTGCTTGTTTCGGAAAATATACTTTTTTAAGACCTAAAATCTTTTTTTTTTTTGGCGCACTGTACTTTTTTTCAAAATTTTGAGTTCGCAGCCCTGGTTATACGTAAGCGACTAACTAGATCTGAATTTTCTCCTGTGAACAAATCTGGTTGAGTGGATCTGTCCTCCGTGTTGAGAATGCAATTCAGTTGAGGCTCTTCAAAGTAAAACATGCCACTGATGCATTTGAAGCCATAGAGCTGTTTGCTGTTGAGACAGTTGTCAAAGCAGTGCTGCAAGGAAGGTGCGTCTACTACTGAAATTTATAGCAATTTGTTTCTATCAAGCGCCTTATTCTCTCTAATAAAAAAGTTGATCCTTATATTTTTTAGTCTCTGAATGCAGGGCTTTTCAAATTTCTCTAACACTTAATTCCCCATACCGTTTTTCAAAAATATTTTTTCACCAATCACATCAGCTCGCTTTAGCAATCTTTTTGGCATACAGTCGACGCTCTATATAAGGGACACGTAGGAACCGGCTTCAGCTGTTCCTTATATAGAGCGTCCCTTATAGAGAACGTCATTTTCCTTGGGGGAGTAACATTGTCCATCATAAAGAAACTTTTTGTAAATGATTTTATACAATTTTCGGATTATTAACAACGACAGCTTCTCAGATTCCGACATGTTTGCTCCAACTAGAACTGTGATTCTCTCTTTTGACTTCTTGCCAGAGGTGCAGCGCTTGCCTTAAAACATAAACAATCCTCTAAACAAAAGATCCTCAAAAGCAAGATTTTTGTTCGGCATCAACTGCCAAAAGAGTCCCGTCTCATCGGCGTTTAAGACATTGTCGGCCGCAAAGTGAGAAAGTTCGTTGCGCAACACTTCCTCTTGAATCAATGAAACTAGAAGAACAAACTCTAATCAACCTTACCTGCCAGTTGCCGAGCGTCTTCATGTCGATGTCCGCCACTTCGCCCTATGTTTCTTTGAAAATAATTGAGTTGTCGCTGCTTGAATCCACTTAACCAGCCGTCGCTTGCCTTGAAGTTTTCCAGATCGTTCAACTTTTGCTCCATCTTCATCTCACATTCCGTCAGTGGTCGCTGCTTGTCCTCCAGCGTTTTCCTAATCGGTTTGGCAAGCTGAGAGCTATCGGAGGTTACCACTGACTTTGATGAAGAAATGAAGCATGCGGCCGCGTTTCCCAGCCAGCAAAGTTAAAACACGTTTGATTCAACCTCACATTCACTTCAGCCCAAAAAGTCCAGCGTCGAACAGAAAAATTATGACGTTACGAATATAATTGATGTCCATATGAAAACAATAAACGGTAGAAAAAAAGAAGTAAACTCGCGAATAAGATTTGAAATATGTGCGAGAAGTAACGTCTTGAACAAATCTAAAAAATGAATCAAAAAACAACAGAGGGTCCATGGCAAAAACGAATAAACAACTTTCAACCAACGAAATTTACCAGTTTCGGCAAATCCCACCAAAATCATTTGGGGATATCGGTTGTACACAGATGTTGGGCATTCACTAAAATTAGATTAATAAAAAGTAGTATAAAAGCAAAAAAAGTACTACTTACTTGGCTAATTTCTGATCCACACAGAGTTTTTCATAGTAGTCTGTGCCGATTTTCTGTTTCAACTGACCATTGCCAAGGGGAACTGCTGTTTCCATTGAAAGAATACATTCATTATTGTTGAACTCGAAGGAGTTGCATTTGATGGAAGAGCCATTTGTCTGCAACAACAAGGGGATTGAGTAAGGGGTCAACCTACCTCCTAGCTATGGGAAAAAATGAGAACATCGACCACTCACCCTGCTGACAAAATTGTTGGTACACAAGTCTAGGCATTCAGCTTGTGATACCCTCTCCAAGTGCATGTCATCATGGGAGTGCAGTTCAAAGTCCACCTTAAAATATAGCCAGTCCTTAATATAACGATTCCTTAGGCTGGTGCCCGCGGTAGCAGTTGTATTGATAGCTAACTGTACAGTCAACCTTGGATAACAGGACACCTCGAAACTGGTCACTTGAGGTGCCCAGTTATTGAGGGTTGCGTGTGCTACTTCTCCATTTTCTAACGCCAAAATCAGCAGAATTATTTACCGTCTTCAAAAACCTGGGGACTTGATCAGCATTGCAGGAGGGATCACCCACGCCGATCACCGGCTCCGTCAATACAACTGAATTTGAAGTAGGCAGTGGTGTAGGAGAAGTGAAAGAAGCCAACGTAGGCATTGGAGGCAGTGGTTGAGGCATAATTTGAGGCAAATCTCTTGCCCCTCCTTCTCCTCCACCAGCAACTGTAGCTATGGGTGAACCTTTTGTGTTGGCTAAAAAGACAATTATTATGGTATTTGCCAAATTTGAACCAGTAAGACCTGGAGTTCCAAATGTGGATATGACGCCCATGGTCGACAGTGCGGCTGAATTCTGTTCAGGCGGAGCGCAACTAATAGCAGCAGTCGGCTCAAAATAGTCTCTTGTTTGGAAGCGTAGAAGACGGGCTGGACTTTGGTCACCCACATGAGCGAATAGATCACACACCCAAAGGCCATAATTAGGATGAGGTCGTTCTTGAATATGCACCAAAATAACAGCTTACTTGATTGACATTGTCGTAAACAAACGAGCGACAACTGTACACACCGACTTGGGAACGTAGGCATTGAGTTTTGCAATTCACTAAAGAGATGGACGATCGACGCTCATATGGTTGTGCATTTACGATGATGGAGTTGGAGTAGCGGCGGAAGCAAGGATCACCTACGGGGATAGAGATTAAAATAGAATACAGTCGAGTCTCAATATAGTGACACCCCTAGGGACTGGCTCAAGATGTCACTATATCGAGAATAGACTGCAGTGACACCCTCGATATAGTAACACATTGAGTCAGTCTGAGGGACATTGCTATATCGAAAGTAGACTGTAAAAATAGTTTGCTGTGAAAAACTTACTCAAATCAGGAATACCAGTGATTATTTGTTGTTTCCCTTGATTGTAATCCTCTAGATGACTGGATGAAGTGACTCCATAACTATAAGCGGCAGCCGGCACTGTTTCGTATGGAGAAGAGGAGGTTTCACGACCTTTCTTTGACTGAAAATACAAGATTAGAAGCTAGAAAGTGGAGTGAGGATATATTCTGAAATTTACAGATGCTGATTTCTCCGGCAAGCCATAGCTTGATCCACTAGGTGCAGTTATGTCTTCAGTGAGCTGCAAAAAAAAGGAAATACCGATACATGGTAATTATAATTCCCGCTTTTTCTACCCACTGTCAAAAATTTTGCCTTTCGTTTTGTCTCGCAGCGGGACTACCGCTTTGCCGGATTTTTTTCGTTTGGTCCAGCACCGTTTTCTAAATCTGTCTGGTCCCGTGGTACCGTACGTAACCCAATATCTGTCGCAACAAAACAGCAAATCAGTCAAGATTGAATTTTGGCGTGATTTTTCTGTCTCGGGTCACAACTCTTGACACGTCATGTAATTTTCAGTTTTGGGCTTTTTTAATCATCTCGTAAAATTGTCATATCTGCCATTGTTGTAAAGTGTTTGAAATTTCGAACTCACAAATTGTGAGTCATAGCCTTTATGGGGGACTTGACATAGCACAAACACACAGTCAGTACAGAATACCGCACACGGACAAAATTTTCTCGCGCCGAAATTTGCTTGCAAGTGCGTGTGACACTAGGAAAATTTGCAAACTGGTATTTGCCGTTCACGTACTGAATCAACTGGGTATCCACTACTTTGTTGTACTTTTAGCTTTTTAACCCCCTTTAATAGACTAATTAAAGTGTCCTACAAAAGGTATGGTGGGGTGAATTACCCTTTTGCAGTTTTTTTTTTTAATATTCATCAAACGACAATTAGGATTCTGCAAACCTTTAATCTATTGTACCTAGGAGTCTGCCTTATGTTTTCGGCCACAAAACGGAATAATTACACGAAATTGATGCTCATTTGCAGTATTCGAATACCCCTTAAGAGTATTTTACACCAAGTATGAGTATTCGACACCAATATAAACCAAACACAATCCGAACCAGGAGGACCTCCACTTGGTGGATATGGATATTCAGCTGGTGTAATTCTTTTATGTTTAGGTTTTTTTCCAGTACTTATTAGAGTGTTCTAACGAAGGTTTATGGATGCAGAAGTGTTATTTGAGCAATATTGCGGAAAATAGGAAAATACCTCATAAAACAGCTATTCACTGCTATTAAACCTTCCTTAGAATACCCCAATTAGAACAGAAAAAAGGCTTTCAGAACTTCAAATTAAGAAAGATAAATTTCACCAAGCGGGCATCCACTTGATTTGGTAAAAAAAAAAAACTCTTCGCAAGACAACACGAAAATTTTAAGCAAGAAAGTATTATACAGTAAAGTCTCGATATAACGTCCCCCCTCGGGACCAGGCTTAGGGGGCCGTTATATCGGGGGGTGGGGGGGGGGCCGTTATATCGAGTTTATCTTGACAAAAATATCAAAAGAGGCCGTTATATCGGGGGGCCGTTATATCGAGAGTTTACTGTAATTAATGCCAAAATGTTGTTGAACTTGTGAGTCCTCCTCAAGTGCTAGTCATGATGACCGGATTTTTTAAGTATTGCGAATTGGATCTGTTGGAAGATTCTACCAAAATCGAACAACTAAGACAATAATGGCTTTACGCATAAAAAAAGAACGACAGAAAAAGTAAGTCTTTTTTGGAATGAACTTTTATGTCAGGGCCATCTCTTAAGTTTACCTGTCGTTTTACATGCCTCATGCTTTCAGAAATGTCAAGGGCGAAAATTTATTTGGACGAGCTTCGAAGCCAAAGGCAACAGATGATGTGAGTCAAGCGTGTTGTGCTATACCGTTTGTTACGTGCTCGCGAAAAGGTGATTGTAGTCGCTGTAAATCGCAATCGGCAATTATTCCAGGTGAAGCCGTACCAAAGTCTGTGGCGGATCATGGCGTCAAAATGAGCTGCACCAATGAGAAATGCCAATATGCCAAGCAGTTTGTTCATTACGAATGCTTCAAGCAGCTAGAAGAGATTCTCATCAAAATTATAAGCAATCTTGGTATGTTGCTGCTATTCATGCTCCCGTTATGTTTATCGTGTTTGTGGTCCGCTTTAGGATCTGCCCGAAAATGGACTGATATTCAAAGAAGAAACAATCTATGGGAGAAAAAAGGCCTTACACTTGTACAGAAAAGCTTGCGTTGTCACTGTGGTCTTGGCTTGATGACTCGCGATGCAAACTTCTATAAGGTTTTAGCCACTCTAATTTTCTAGTCAAGTTTTCTAGATGTTTTTTGAAGACAGCGGATAACAGTGCTACTAGTGGGACGATTTCTGGGGTGGATGTCAAGAATAAAGAGAAGAAGAAGAAGAAAGAATTGCCGCGTAATTCAATGTTCTGGATTTTTACTGAATTAAACTTATAAAATTGAGGTCTCAATTTTGGCTACAATCATTCTGCGGCTCAATCAAATGACAATGCGGAATACAAGTAGGTTGCTGACTCAATATTATTTACTTACCTTGCTTCCGCTCTTATAGGAAGAAATTACACGAACTTGATGCTCATTTGCAGTATGATTCGGAAGAAGAAGATGTCTCTGTTGCCACTTCCGGTTTCTCTAGTAACTGGCCAAGAAGTGAGCCAGCGCAACAACCATCGAATGAAACTCCGAAGCGTTACACACATGGTATCTTTGGTTTTCCACTTCACATTGCTCCTACTGGTATACGGTCATCCATATGTGGTGTTTTAAACTTATTTTTGAGAAGTTCGACAAAAGTTTTATATTTTACAAGAAAAAAAGACATAAAGACCTTAGGATTTTTAATCTGAAAGCAGAATTCCAAAAAGATACTGTGTGTTTGAGATGTGATTAAAATCAGCTATGAACTCAGTCTTGGCCTCGTTTCTCCTAGTGTGATCATATCTCAGTCACCAAGCTACTTTTGCAAATTTTGCTTTCAGATATGGATTTCTGAGGTTTTTTGCTTATCGGCACAGAATAAGAAATTTCCGCAGAACCTTTGGTTTGTACCAATATTTCCAAGAAATATTTTCTACAACTATACTTGACTGTTAGGTCTCCGCTATTACTGGCATATATTTTTAGCTCCTGTCCAAGGAAGCACGCCAGTGTGGAAGACCGTCCCATCAGGTAATTACAGGCTGTGCCAGAAAATTTTATTTGAATATTTAAAATGGCCGTAAATTTTTTGTAAACTTCGGTTTCAGCTTGATCGCCCTGTGGTTTGTGTCTATAACCTATGCCATAGGCTGAAGAAGTAAGATTAAAGAATAAAAGCGCAGAGGGGGTAAACTTCTGCAATCATATTTGACTGATAGGTCTCCGATTTGCTAGTTTGCTAAGAAATAAAGAGTCTGCTAATGCAAATCAATTTTCTTTCGATTTCTCGTTATTTATAAAACAAATGGGGGCATTGGCTGAGAGGATCTGCAAAAAAAATATTTTCGAAATTCAGTCTGCGGTAAATTTATGGCCATTTCAAGTCGTGTGCAATTCTTGACACCCTATACTAATCAACTGGAAATATTAAATGGTTCTTTATCTGTTACAGTGTATTATTGCCTTTTACAGTTGCAAATGATGCTCCCAAAGCGTCGGTCTGGAAGATTGTGCCTTCTGCAGCTCCAGAAACTATTCCTTGGAAGAAAGTGCAAATTGGTGATCCTTATAGTCGGTGTATTTACGTCTCTTTTTTACTTTTCTTCAGACCACACATCGCCGTCTACATCGTCAGCAATCAGAAGTCAGCAACAAATTCATACCAGTAAGTCGTTGTGTTTGCCGGATAAGTACTATTTAGTCGCCAAAAACCGTCACTAGTTGGTTAGTTTTAGACGTATCCCCGCAAACGTTCGAAAGCTCACCGGTCTGGTCAAATGGGCATCAATGTAATAGTGTCTTTAATGCTTCTTTGACGTAAATTGTCTATGATTCCATGGTTTAGCTGCTATGATAACTTCTATTCCTTCGACTTCTTGGACAAGTGTAGTTCAATCCTCCGTAACGCAGCTATGCGGTCGAAACAACAATAACAGCAGTGAAAGAAAGCCTTACGCAGTAGCTGCGGTAGGCAGTTCGTCACGGCCTTGCTACACCTTATTTGGCAGTAATTCATCAAATTTCTTCTTGGGTGAGCGCATCATGGCTGAATTATGGCTATCGGATCTTTGTGTGTCCAGGATTACATCTAAATGACGAAGCTTGAATCAGTTGGGGGATAGAGAACAATCTATTATTTCTGAATATATTTCCCTGTATTGCCTATTGTTTATGCCGCCAGTGAAATAAAATATTTTGCTGGTCATATGCCCTAGCCCTAGCTTATTTTTGGGTATTTTCCTTCAATTTTTTTTTCTTTTAAATGTGGCGTTTGTGACTAATTTGATAGCCGGGTAGAGGATGAAAGGGTCGGAATTTTCATGTTGTCTGGCGGAAAAGAAGTTTTGTGGGACAAAGTGTTTGGATTTTTGTTTTTGGGGTTTTTTGGATTTTTAGCCCACTCAAAAGTTTATGTCTGGTTACTGAATGTTGTATGCCGTGTAATTTTCAATCGATTAAAAAAGATTAAAGAATAATTGTGAACATTCAGGGGGGGGGGGGCGCGACGGATCGAAACTGGACACTAAAAGTGAAAAAAAAAATTTCAAAATGTCATATACTTGAGTTTTTGTTGTATCTGGAGAAATTAAACTTTTTGCATTTATTTTGATGTTTCTCTAACTATTCATAAGTAAACTTCATAGCCTGAGCACGACAAGCTGATCAGAATCGGCATGTATTGTTGTGAAAAAAAAAAAAACTTTTCCATATTTTATTTTTTATATTCTATGGCCAAAAAAAATTTTTTTTTTTGTGTTGAGAGGAATTCATATATGGTCATAATAGGATAAAGCTTTTTTTTTTGATACTAAAAAGACTTCATTTTGGGGCAAAAAAAGTCTTTTGCACCCGAAAAAACTTGCACCAAAAAAAGTTTTTTTGCCCCAAAATGAAGTCTTTTTGATACCAAAAAAAAGCTTTATCCGTCATGATACGGCTGTACACCATAATTTACGCGAAAATTTGTTACGAGGAGCATTTGTTACGCGATCACTTTTTTACGCCACAACAATTTGCATTTAACAGTACTCATTTTTTGAAGGATATCTTTGTTCTGAGGCACCCCAGTAGGCAAAAAGACCTCAGGAATTCAAATCTGAAAACAGTATTTCAGGAAGAGGATTCCTTGCTGAGATATGATCATAGCTAGCCGCAAACTTAGTTTTTATCCTTTTTTCTCCTAGTTTCGATAATATCTCAGCAACCAAACCTCTTTTTGAAATTCTGTTTTCAGATTTGGATTCCTGAGGTCTTTTTGCTTACTAGAGTGCCTCAGAATAAAAAAAAAACCCTATCAAAAATGAGTATTGTAAATGAATACATGCAAATTTTTGCGGCGTAACAAAGTGACCGCGTAAAAAAAGTACCTCGTAACAAATTTTCGCTTAAATTATGATGTACAGCTGCCTGAAGACTCCAACAAAAATATAGGTCAAAAACACAATGCCACAAACGCATTGTTTTGAATTTAGAGACGCTTATTAGGGGGCACACCCACACTATAACAGAAATTATTCTAATAAAAATACATTCTGACAAAAATTCATTTTATCAAAAAGACATTCTATCAGAAATTCATTTTGACACAAATTGTTTTGGGATAAGTTGTTAAAAAACAAAGTGCTTTTAGAAACAACTGATTTTTGTATATACGAAAATGAAATAAGGCTTTCATCGATTTTTAGTTGAACAATCCTACCTTTGTATCGTTATTATATAAATATATGGCCATTAATAAAAATAAAGTTTATTTGTTTACACCTAAAGCCCTATCGCGCTTTTATAGAGAAACAGAAGTAGTAGGATGTGCTGAGCACGATCATGCCCGTCATTTTCGCTAAGAGACATATGTTACCCGCGGGTGCGAAGGAAATTTAGCTTTAAACCCGCTTTAAAAGGTAAATAAATAACTGGTAGATAATATGAAGAAGTCTGTGGTTTTGCACTTTTTCTCTGTTATGTTTTTCAGCATTATTTTTTGCGTTTTTAGGCAAGTCCCATGGTACAAACAAAACATGCTATTTTGGTGCAGAAGGAACCAACGGCAAAGCTATTCACAACTTGGAGGACTCTGAATGCAAGAATAGTTGCGAGGGAAGCAAAGAACGCAATCAAAATTACGAAAGAAAGCTTGTGCGAGAGCAAAGAAGACGAAAACCGTCCGACGTGGTAAGTCCACGTGGTGTCCACTTCGTAATCAAACTTACGTGTCAGTCGCTTCCTTCCGACTGGCTAGCTTGGACATCGCCGACTTTGACCAAAAAATAGACAGTGGTATGACATTTTCTTGGGCAATAAGCGCTTGTGTTAAACTAATCTCTTGCCTCTATCTTGTGAAAAACCTTTCCAAGTGCTTGCAAACTCTGTGTCATATGTCTGATGATTTGGCAGCTGAAGGAATATTCTGTGTAAGTAGAGCTGAATTCCGTTCATATGACACGGTTCTAAACCTGCACGGGTGAGCTTAACCATTTCTTAGCTTATGCAATCTCCTATCATTTAGTTTGTGTAATGGCCCTTGTAAGCGTGTGCAAGTTCCTGATCCAGTTTATTCTTTCGATGCAGATGGTTTTTATATCGTGACCCATTCAGTTCCCAGAAAAGTTTGGAAGAATCATTTGTGAAGATCCTCTTGTTTGATAGAAAACCTTTTCATTTGCATTTTTGAGCTGTTCAAAATAAATTGTTTCATATAAAGTTGCTGAAATTGAACTAAAATCAGCGAAGAATCGTAAATAGTTCAAAAGCACACGAAAAGTTTTTTGAAAATTCTTGGTGTTTTGTTTATTTTCAAATGCGCCGGAATGCAGTTTTTGAGGGGCCGTGAATATCGGCTCCATACAGTTTTAGTTTTTTTGGCGCCCGATTTACATGAATGCCTTACACAATCTACAATTCAATGATTAATTCAATGAATTAAATGGTAAGGTTTCAAAATTACAGGGAAAGACTTAAACAGCTATCGGGAGTGATGCGGCATTACTAACTATATGCACCCTTTTGGGTGGTACGGTATTGCCGCAGCGGGGCCTCCTAATCTAAATACTAATTTGTGAACTGTACCTCATTTTTTTCGTCTTCCTCAGCCTCATCTTTCTGTTTTTTCCACTGACTGCCATGATGTGTCTTGGGTTTGCGACTCGACTGCTCAATTTTGCTCCACCATTCCTTAGTGGGTTTAGTGGCTTGCGCAGATGCTCTTTTAAAACGAGGAATAAATGCTCTAAAAGTAATTAGGCTTACATTAGTCTACCTTTTTGCAGACCGTACTTTTTATCCAACGGAAGCATATAATCTGGTTTTCCACCTCCAACGTCCCAGGTATCCTTTGTATGTGCATCCAACAATATAGCTGCGTCACTCAAACACAATTCATGCCATATATATAAGCACCAAAGCCAGCTCATTCCACCAAATCTAATTGACATGAAAACAAATCAGTGAAGGATTACCTCACGAGACAGAATGAACCTGCATAGTACAATCGAACCAAATGGCAGAGGATAGAAACGCTTCACACCAGTGGCTCTTTGGTGGAAGAACAATGAGTATTTAATCATGGGAATGTGTCATCATCCTCAAGGGGATGCGGATGAAGGAAGTGATTGAGCTTAAGTTCCTGTCTTTTTCAAAAATAGGGTCACTTTCTTTCTTTTAAATGGATGAGAGGGAAGGCATCTCTCCTCCTCAAGAACTTGACTTGCCTGTGGTAAGTGGTGAGGTGCAAGAGATCATGATGAAGATAGGGCCTTTTATAAGGAAGCCTTTGCATGACCTATATGTTTGCAGGTGGCGGCAGCAGAGAGGGAAATTCTGGAAGAAAGCCGCCGGTTATTCTCTTCTGAAACATCGACAAGAATGGAAATTGTGAAAAGTCATTGGAAATGTTTATTTGGGGCTGAAAACAACAAGGTGTGCTTTTACGGCTGGGTAAGTCACTTTTTCTGTAAGCAGTACCGCAACTCTGCTGGCTGGATAAGTTTTTAGTAGAATAGTCTGAAAATTTCACTGATTTGAGAAAATCCTCATCAACCACATAGTCCAATATCAGTACCAAAGAAGTGAGAAGAGCACACAACTAAAAAGAAAATCTTTTACATTCTTTCACATTTGTGTTCAAGACAACTTCCAAATACGTCTCTGCTGGAATATCCATAGGAAAAGGTGTCAGCAACAAGGGTAAAGCCGCAACTAAAAGCCCATATATTAGATACATTTATCGAAGAGCTGTTAAGTCGGCCTTTATTCATAGCCCTTTTTGTTTACGAGAAATAGCAGTCAGTCATTCTTTTTCAGAAGCCTATTGTGTTAAAAAATAAAGGAATCATAAACAAGAAAAAAGATTGACTAGGTAAATGATTTGATGGGACAGAATTTGACAGTCTAAATGAATAATTTGACGGGGAATATTAATTTGAACCTACAACCTCTAATTTGATCCAATTTAGGTTGGTTTGTATTAAATTAAGGGGATGGGGCAAAATACACCCGCGACAAAATGCACCCTAGCATTGTAGTAGTTTACTGTTTGTACATTTACTGTTTGCAAGGTGTCCTCTTATCGAAGTCTTAACTTATTCAACCATACACCAACCAAACCAAGTAGATGTCCACTTGGTGTAAAAAACCCAAAGGGGTTATAATTATGACCCACTTCATTTTCAACATTTGGGGCAAAACTTTTTTTATGTGGGTCTAGATTTGCTTTTTTCTCCCGCAATTGTAGTTTTTATGCCATTTGCATACAACTGTTGTAAAGAATTGACTATTGGCTCTTTAAAACACTCATAACTCGTTAAAATCCGAGGGGAGTTATAATTATGCCTCGCAGTGTATTTCTGCCCTCAAAGGGCTAAAATGTTTGAGTTTTTTGATTTCGCGTAACATAAAAACACAGTTCTTTCACATATATAGCATAAAGCCGAGACTCAAGGCATCGAACTTCAACAAAACCTTCGTTAGTTGCCCAAAGGATAATGCTCTAAAGGCCAATCCGGTGCAAGATACATCAAAAAATTTTAATTGCGAAAAAGACGAATAAAACAACTGAACAAGCGTTCCATTTTCCTCTGTATAAGTCCCCTCTTACAAGTCGTCATGATGTGAGGGCACTCTTGCAAACATAAAGTTCACAAAGTGAAAATCTTTTTATATAATTCTACTGATAGATTACTCGTTATCCTGTGGCTTAGGCTTTGCACATTTCTTTTTTAGGGTGCTCTATTGTTTTTTTTTTAATTACTAATTTATAAAAAAAAACTATTGCTCTTTATTACGGAAAATTCAAAATTCAAATTTAATTTACAGATAGCAATAAGCAAAAAGGAATCACAAATCGGAAGATGTACAAACAGCAGTCAATAGATCAGTGAGAATATATAGGGTTATGCCCCAAAGACGAGCTGGACTCCAGTTTGCTGGCTGCAAAGGAAGGTTTTTGCTTGAGAAATTGCTCCATCAACTGGCTCCAGCAGATGATGATTTGGGTGAGAGAATAGAGTCGTCTAGAGCCCAGGTCCACCTGCAGCTTGAGTTCATCGAACACACAGTCGTGTTGACTAGGCTCCTCACACAATTGGATGGGCGAGTCGGGATAGTCGACTGGCAACAGCAGGCGAAGAGTGTTCTTGCTCATGCTTCTGGCTGTTGGGTTGGCTGGGCTTTTCTGCAAATTAAAAAGGCTGTATGTAGTTTCATCCGTCAAATTGCTTAAACTTGATTATCTCGGGTGTCTTACAAAAATTTTTTCTATTTTTTTTTGTTCCATTATGTAGCCCTGGATCTGTTCTTTGTAATGCAGTATCAGTTGACTCAACGTTGCTGAAAAAAACAGGAGAAAAAGGTATTTGAATGTAGCAAAGGGTCATTCCCCTAAAAACCTTTTTTCTCTAATTTTTTTTTCAACAACATTAAGTCAACTGATACTGCATTAAAAAGAGCACATTCGAAGCCACACACTGAAAAAAGAAGTGGAAAAACTTGTTGTAAAACAGTCGAGATAATCAAGTTGAAGCCCTCGAGTAGTCAAAATGTCCTCAGGAATCTCAATTGAAAGCAGAATTTGGAGAAGTTGCTTGATCGGCGAGATATGACCAGACTTTGTTTAACAGAGCAAGCCGCCGACTCACTTTTCCGCCAATTCAAAGATTGATTTGTATTGAGCAGAAATTTGCAAAGTTGCTATTTAAAAATACTGTTTTTAATTACCGTGTGTATGAAAAGTTCGTGGACAAAGTTTACGACTTTGTTTTTCCTTTATAATTAAGGCATAAATATCAATGTTTGGCACCGTTAGAAAGCACTTTTTATCCTCTTTCGAATGATATAAAAATTTTATTTCCAATCATTCAAAATGACAACAAAGTCGTAAACTTTATCCACCAACTTTTCAGACACATATTGTCTATTGTATCACATCAACAAAATTTATGAGCCCGAGAATTACTTCCTCAAGCAGCATGCGTTGGTTCACGACTAACGTATTCCCTAATATAACATATTACCTAAACGTATTCCCCAATACCGAATCTGCACGCAGAATTTTGAAAAGTGGTTTTGCCACTGAGATATGACCGGAAGTTCGACCACCGATATTTTGGAGCACCGACCACCTTATTTGCAGCCACATCTTGGTAACCAAACCATTTTTTAAAATTGTGCTTTCAGATTTGAATTTCCAATATATCCTATTTTCAAATTCCTTCAAATTGTTTTGCTTTCTTTTCTTGGGGCTCAGAATAGAACATCTTTTCAAAAATGCGCATTTTTGTTCAAAAGCATGGCCAACTGTGGTTTTACCGCAACTCACATGTATGTAGGTGACGAGGAGATGCACTTGAGGGCAGCTCTCAGAAATAGGAATGAAGTCAGGGTCAAAGCTGTATGACAAAGGCAGTTGGCGGAGTTCCAGAGAGGCTGACTTGCTCAATTTAATAGTACCTCCATTCAGACACTCCACCTTGACAGCCTCCGCATCTGGATCAGTGCCATCTACCCCTTCCTCCTGCTTGATGGATCTCCTTTCAAGGTTGGGCGGCGAGGAGAAAGCTAAAATTGGATTTCTACTTTGAAATGGTTTTGTTGTTTTTTACATGAAGCCAGAGCGGCTAGCAGGTTCTTCTTCTTGGCTGCTGGATCTTCCTCTTCATTCACTGAAGTCAGCTTCCTTTTAGTGGTTGTAATTGCTTTGGCGGAGAGGTTGGCTCTGGCTTCTTGCTCCTTGTCTTGAACTAGTTGGATCACTTTTTGTGGCACTCTATACACTGGGTTATTCTTCGATCAGACATAAGACACTTATAAGGTTTTTTTGCAACAATTTTTGACCCCAGGGAAGAATAAAGCTCATTATATTCTAAGTACCCCATTTCCTCTAATAAATACCCCCCTCCCCCCTTAATTCAAAGTCGTGTTTTTGGCATCGTGTTTTTGACCCACTTTTTTTAGAGGACTTTCAGACAAGCCAGCATGCAAATTGTAGCTGAAACTATAAGCTAAAATTTAAGTGGCAACTTGCCTAAAACTTGTCTGGAAAAAGTTGGTCAAAAAAACAATGCCAAAAACACGATTTTGAATTAGGGAGGAATTTATTTCCTAAAGCTTACTTGTATGCAAAAGGGTAGTACTTGGGGTCTGAAAATAATCCAAAACCTGGTAGAAAAGTTACTTTCATTTTAAAATCCGAAAATTTTAGACTTTTGATAGTTTTTTTTTCAGCTGAAGAAAACAACAAACTAACTTGATTTGGAGATGACGAACCTCCTGCCAAATATCTGGCAGAACGCTGTGCAAGTTGGTACCACCACCCTCAGAGGGTGTCTGACTGGAGGCACTGCTGATTCTCGACAACTTGTTCACTATTTCCAGCAAGTGCTTGGAGTGGTGATGTGTGTTCATGGCTGACTTCACATTCTTGATCAGCCGCTCCATTAACTCCATGTTTACCACTCTAAAATAGAGAATATTTGGCAGGAGTGGGGCAGGACGCTCCAACCAAACCATAAGTTTGGGTGTGCCTTTCCATAATTTTTGGGGTTGCAAAATATACGGCTGGACCAGTCTATTAGAGGAAATATGACATATTTATAGAACAACTATAACCTACCTCTTGCCCTCCATGATCTCCAGCACTCTTTCGAGGGAAGTCTCCAGTCTTGAGCTGGTCATTATCCCACCAGCTATATCCATTCTCACCCGAGCTATTAGTCTTTTGCATGGCTCCTGATAAGCTTTCAACCTTTGGAGAGTAGCCTGGTAATCAGGCGCATTCTGATCTACTGAAGCTGGGGCGGGCACTGATTGGGGTTGTACACTCAATACTAAATATAGGTAAATACATCAGTTATAATATAAGTAAAGTGAACACAGAAGAAGTTAAGCCTAAGACCACACAGAGAAACGGCTAAACCAACAAGATACTAGTTCACCACCTACCTGATTTACTAGCTGGTGTATTTGGGCGAACAGAAGCTGGTGTGGGTACTGCAGTAGTCATCGCTGTCGCACCCACCGAAGGAGGCTGGCCCATTACTCCTGCTTGCACGGAAGGAGAGCCCACATAATGACTGGAGGGAGGTATAGACCTGGGGACGCCAACGGATCCAGGCCCTCCACCCATTTGACTCATAGAAGCATTTGAGGGAGGACCAACTTGGTTGGAAGAAGGTGGCTGAGCTTGAGGAGGTAAGGGACTGTTGCCTTGAATGGAGTGATGGGAGTGAGGACCTTGACTGGCAGCATTGCTAGGAGCCAGTCCCTGGTTGAGGGGATTGGGGTGCAAACCCTGATTGGGAGGTTGTTGTTGTTGGTGGTGGTGATGCTGCTGCTGCTGTTGCTGCTGGAATTGTTGCTGTTGTTGGAATTGCTGCTGAAGATACTGTTGACTCATCTGTTCTTGCCTTCCACCTTGGCCTCCTTGAGTCATTCCAGGAGCAAAGCCCTGCAATGCCTGTTGTTGAGCAGATGAGCCATGCAAACCAGACTGAGGATGTTGAGCTGAGGCTTGCATCATCTGCTGACCTGCTACGCCAGCACCACCTGATTGTCCAACCATCATTGCTGACATGCCATCTGGAGGCCCAGAGTTAAAAGCTGATTGGCTGGGAATCCTTCTAAAAATAAGACAAATATCAGCTAGAAACATAAGTTTATAGGCAAAGCCCACTGTATGTGCACCGGCTGGGCATTCATCTGCTGTTGAGGGGGCAAACCCGATCCCGGCTGGTTGGCAAGCATGGAGGACGCCTGCTGCTGTCCTGACTGATTGTAAAGCATCGAATGAGGAGACGAACTCTGCTGGTGCTGAACCGCCATTCTTTGATGCATGCCTGAAACCAGAGAATTCCAGATAAAAAAGGGTTGTTAATAGACTAGTCGAAAAATGATCGCCCACTGGCCATCGCAAACTGCCAGCTCTGCTATCCACTAGACCACCCAATTACAAGTTCGAGGTATGTACGTGCAAGTTATGCTCTCTTTTAAAAATACTTATTTTTCAATGATCTTACTCATATGCATTGGATTACTCATTCCAGGTAGACCGCCAGCAGGCACACCACCTCCAGAAGCGCCTGCAACCAATTGCTGTTGTTGCTCAAACATCCGCATTTGTTGCTGTTGCTGAAACTAAGGAAATGAACATAGAAAGTGAATGAATCGAGAAAACCCGACTTTTTTTCGAATCGCGGCTGACATGATCTGCTTCTTTCGCTCTTGATCTGGTTCTGCTTGCATTTGCATGTAAATTTGTTGACGTTCTTCCTCTGGTGTCATACGCAAATAGTCCCCCATACGCTGCTGTTGTTGCTGCAGATTGTGTTGCTGATGCTGACTGAGGAGGTCTCTGCAACAGCATAATTATCCATCCATTTACAAAGCGTTGATACAATCCAGTAGAGTCAAATTTTAAATCATTTTAAAAATTAGAAATACTGACCTATTGGCTTGTTGCAACTGCACATCAGCATCCGATTGTTGGTACATCTGACCCGATACACCTGACATTTGGCCCTGACCTTGTGTCGGCATGATCAGTCGATGCATTTGCTGTGGAGGTCCACCGCCTGGCATGTTAGGCTGGGGCTGGTTTTGCATGGAATATTGCGCTGTCAAATGAGGATTCGACTGTTGCGGTTGACGTTGCATGTTTGGTTGCTGCATCATGTTCGGCATTGCTCCCTGCTGCGGCATTTGCAGAGGCTAAAATGGCTGTGTTTTTCTACAATACAGTCCAACCTCCATAAAGTTACCACCACTCTAGTTACCCTCTCAGATTGGCTCATTTTGTCAGCGAATAGTCAAAATAACTAGTAGTTAAAGAGGCAGGAACTTTTGTCACAGCACTTTCGAAATTTAAATTCCCGCGGGACCACTAAAGTTACATTTTTAAATTGAGTTTTTTCCATGGTGGTCAAAAACGATAAAATGGACCAAAACCGATAAAATTTTGTGGCGTTCCGTAAAACCTGAAACCGATAAAACACCGATAAAATTTACGTTTAAAATTTTATCGGTGTTTTATCGGTCTTTTATCGGTCTTTTATCGGTTATTAGCTCTCGCTAGATTTTTGCTATTTTCTCACGTTTAGCTTTATAATTTTGTAGAGAATTGTCAAAAAAATTAAAAGAGAGGCTAAATAGCTTGAATTATGCGTCGTAAAAAGGTAACTGGGACTACTTTAGTGTCTTTAAGTAGTTTAAAAATTTACGTATAGATTCGATTTGATCCGAACCGTCACTCGACCTTGCCTTGGATTAGGAGCAAAGAATTCGGGTATCGTTTCGATCTTCTCTTAGACATGAGGCGTGATACAGATTTGGTGGTTTGCAACGTAGAAGGCTGTCGGAAGGTATTCAACAAAGATGGAGCCACTTCGCTGAGGTAATTTCTTAATTTATTTGGTTTGAATTTTTTGATGTGCTTTTAGTTACCACGCCAGCTTTCATGTCAGTGGAACTCCTGCAACACAAAAAAAGATGGAAGAGTCATTACTAAAATTTACTGTTTGCTCAACGCAGTCCTTAAGTATCGCACAAAACAAAAGTTTTCTAACATTCTTGGAAGAATTTCGTAAAATATGGTAATCGTTTTTCTTTACTTTGAAACGAATTTTGTGTCATTTAGCATTGAAAACCATGAAAAGGGGGTTGAAAAAGAAGCAAAGGATCTCATACCATCAAAAAATACGCTTGCTAAGTGGGTTGATCAATCCGTAGATAGTGTGAAACTGCAAGTCCAGAAGAAAATAAGTTGCATGAAACAATATGGTGGAGGCCTTACGATTGACTTTGCTAAGAAGCAAGTAGATTACATCGCAGTTACAGCTCATTTTCTGGATTTAGAATGGTTTGTACTCTTGTTTGCGGTTTCTTTGTTATTTGGAATAATATTGCGCAGGAAGAAGATTGACTTTGTGCTTCTCTTTTCGCCTCTAGCTTGTGAAATGAAGAAAACCAGCGCAAATGTTCGAGCTCTTGTAGAAGATGAAATGAAGCTCCTTGGAATACATGAGGTGGACTGGAAAAAGCTTTTTGTCACGACTGATGAGGGAAGCAATGTCAATTGTCTTGGTGGAGAGAATCATCAGCCTTGCTTAGCTCATATTGGTGCCACGCTTGCGAAACGAACAACTCGCCTCTACAAAGATTCTCAGCTTTCAAATGAGTTAAAGAGTGTGTGCCAAAGGGTTGAATCTCAGCTTCAGACTCTGGAAAAACTCGTTGGAAAACTAAGGTTTTTCTTTTATAGTTCATAAACAACATTTGCTTATGCTATTCTAGGAGGGTTGAGAAACTTGTACTTGCTGCAGGAAAAGCGCTTAAAAGTCCAGTTGAGACTCGGTGGCTCTCTTACTATAATATGGTGGATGCATTGCTCAAAAATTTCGACAATCTCCAAGAAGCTGTGGCACAATTCTGTCCTCACCTGGAAGATCAGCTACAAGAAATGGTTAGTCAGCGCTGTTTTGCAGAATACTTATCCGTTTTGGAATCTTTAGAGTGAATTAGAGCCTACGTCTAACAGGATACTCGAGCATATTGCAATTATCTGGCTCCACCTGAAGAAGAAAGGACAATGCAGTGATGGGAATTCCCTCTATGGTATTGCTTTGGCGGAATAAGCTCTGGAATGCTTTATTAGGAAAATTGGTTGGTCCTGGTTGGCTGCTTTCTAACAACGGAAGGCTAAACAAAAAAGTTATGGTCTGCTCAGCTTTTTTGGATCCATTTATGCATGGTCGCCTGAAAAGTATATGTGCCGACATACCGACCTTGAACTATGAAGAAGTTTGTTTTTTTATTACTCAATACTTTGTATATTATGATTTTGTTAAAGATAAAGAGTTTGGTTATCGCTGAAGCTACCCGCTTGACTCCTCAAGAATCTGTCACAATAACGCCAAAAAAGCGAAAATCAGCATTTGCGTGCGTTCAGTCAAGCTCTGTTGAGAATGAAATTAATGCTTACGTTTCATTACCTTTGACAGAAGAAGATCCGCTAATTTTTTGGATGAAACATGACAAGGTTAGCAAATGAATTTTGATTTCAAAACTGTTAGTTATTTATTCAGCATTTTCCGTTTTTGTCTTCTCTTGCTCGTTTGTTTCTTGCTACTCAAGCATCTAGTTCTGCTAGTGAGAGGGCATTCAAAGACCTAAGATGCGTGCTGGTGGACTTCACAAGAAATAAGATGAGTCCGGAAAAAATTGCTGCCCTAGTTCACTTGAGAAGCATCTTTTTGAAAGATTTACATTAAATAATTGTTTTTGGTGTTTGAAATTTTAACTTAGAATGTGGCAATGAAAATAAAATTATTATGTCTGAAAGAATTTGCAGCGCCTCTATGAAAGATAATGAAGTTTTGAACAGTAAAATAGGTTTTTCTAAAAAAATGTAAAATTTTGGTTGATACGACTGCAATTTTACGGCGTTTAATAAGCAGAAACACTTTGTAAAAGACAAAATATGTTGTAAAAAAGTTGATTATGGCTCAATTAACCATTTGGGTGGTAAAGGCAGAGTAAAAGGGTTGCAAATCATCAAAAATTAAAAACCGATAAAAAACCGATAAAAT
>BBSZ01014897.1:519-14693 GCA_000981365.1 Subanguina moxae | reverse complement strand
TTGCCTTAGGCTTTCACTGACTATGCTCCGTTGGGCCGCTTTGCTGTTCGTGATATGCGGCAGACCGTTGCTGTTGGTGTCATTAAGACTGTGGATAAGACCGACAATACTGGGAAAAATACGAAGTCTGCTCAGAAGGCTGCTGCTACAAAGAAGAAATAAACATGCAGATATTTCTTGTTGTGCAGTGTCTGACGTTGATCCCGTTAAAATAAAAATGTTGTTTCTTGGTTGAATGTCTAAGTGAAGCTGGGGGAGGGGTCAAGTCACATCTCTGGTCAAGTGCAAAAGATCCTTTGTAGACGCCGCCCTCGCCTTCCTATTGGCTTCTGAGATCAATGGCTTTATTGAGGGTCGTCTGGCTGGCGATCCGGCTTCATTGAAACGTTGGCGAGTTACACGATCAATGACTTTAAGGTTAGCTACTTACTGATTTTTTTTCACTACATCCAATGCCACTTTCTTTTGATCTCCCCTTGTCTTCTGAATCATATCCCGATCTTGCTTCTCAGTCGATTTTCTAGCTTGACGCCAGGCGAATATTTTGTCATATACAGCTCAAATAAAGTTTTTTTTGGTTCACAACACATATGCATATTAAACCTGCGTTTTAGACAACAAAAAGTTAGATCTTAGTTACTCTTATCTAACCTTAAGGCTCTAAACCTGAACATGATCTGCGACTGATATCTGTAAACATTACAGTTTGGCCAAATTAGAGAATAGACAACTAATTTGAACGGTTATTGCCTTAGTCGAGCTAGATCTGCAGAATAACCAATAAAAACGATACTTTTAGACCACAAATTCACTCATTTAAAAAGGATGGATTAGTCTTAAGTGGAGGAGCAATGATGCAGCAAGCCTGGGTAGAAAAAAAATGACAAAGATATAATCAACGCATGAACATTTTGCACACTTATAGAGGTTGACGGCTAACCTAGGCTGGTTTACCCTAAGCCTAAGGCCTAGTGGTATGCCCAATAGGTGAAAAAAGCAAATGCGTGTGATCGACAGGAGTACTAAAATGAGAAAGATTGACGAAAATCATGCAAAAGCTCCTTAAACAAATAAGCATCGTTATTTTCTTTCAAAATTTATATCTTTGAACAAATCAATAACCTACACGTCACATGAAAGGGTCTTGAGCTAACAGTTGCTGCTTCTCTACATACAAATTGTTTATCTTTGCCTCGCTCGACTCGGCTGCGCTAGGTTACCCAAAATTGAAAATCTAATAATAATGTATTAGGAGCTTACTTTCTTTTCAGAAACAACAGGGAAGATTATTGAAGCACAGTGTCACAAAATAACAAAAACGTCAATAAAAGTTTACATAAATTCAGATTTCATGGTGCGTAAGCGTTTGTTACTTTTTCCATTAAATTTTGCCTTGGTACCTACTGTTGTTTTAGATCTTTTTAAGCATTTCTAATAAGCTAAAAACGATAAAAAAAAAACTGTTTTCCAGGGTTGTAATCTTCGCCCGAAAGTTGAAATTTTCGTTAAGTTCTCTTTTTTAAGCGACAATCAATCAAACAGTCGTAAAATAGCGGAGAGTGCGCCAATTGCGGATGTTGTGCTAAATAATGAACACGTAAGCACGTTGTTGAATGCGTTTTTTGACATCCTTCTGGGCCAAGTACCAACAATGTCGAAGGTAATGAACCTACTTAAGTCCCTTACTTTGAAAAGAACCAATCTAGTATACCAAGCTCTGACCTTGGCTGATCTCCTTTTTTGTTCTGATTTTCAGCCCTGATTTGGTAATTCATTGTAATCAATCAGGAATTGAAGTTTCAAGAGGCTATGCACGCCTTATGATTCCATTTATTGCAGCTAAAAATATACAACTAAGGTCGAAACCAGTCGAAAAATTTTTGGCTAGTTGTTTTCCGGCCCTACTTACAAACAAGATAGTAGCAGGCCTGTATTTTGAAAAAAATTATCCTCCATCTCCGACCTCCGGCTTCAAAAATTTTCTCCTCCGCCTCCACCTCCGACCTCCGGCTTCAAAAATTTTCTCCTCTTTTGTGAAGCCGGAGGTCGGAGGTGGAGGATAATTTTTTTCAAAATACAGGCCTGCCTCCGGCTTCAAAAATTTTTTCCTCCCCTCCGCCTCCACCTCCGTCCTCCGGGGCGGAGGGGAGGAAAAAATCCTCCCCTCCGGAGGATTCCTCCGGAGGCCAACACAGGCCTGGATAGTAGGTATATTAATAGTAAGGTGGTGTTGGTCTTCGGCAGAAGCCCAAAAAGCAGTCTTATGTTCTATGTCTTGCCCACTTGTTTGCTTGCCGAAAATAATTTGATTCCTCCTTTCCCCTTCCCCACTCTTTTTTTTCTGTTAGCAGAAGGAACGAAACTTGGTTGAGGTTAAATTAATTTTTGTTCCCTTCCTCTGCTTTCTACCAAAATTTGGTGGCTTCAGGTTTTTGCAAACTTGTGCATTCCCCACTTTTGTCTGGTATAAGATAAACCTGGATAAGCCGACATCCCTAAATTCAAAAAAATGTGTTTCTGGCATTGTGTTTTTGACCTATGTTTTGCTGGTGTCTTCTGGGCATGTTATATACCAAAACGTAACCTAGAATTTAAGCTAAACTTTGATATACAAGATGCCCAGAAGACACTAGCAGAGCATAGGTCAAAAACACAATGCCACAAACACATTTTTTTGAATTTAGGGTTGTCGGCTTATCCAGGTTTGACTGTATAGAACAACCATTGCTGTACTTCTACAATATCGCTAATCACTTCTGTAAATTTATTGCGCACTCATTTAGCCTAGTCTTTCAAAGAGATGAACTCAAGATTAACATGTAAATCGAATGTGAAAGTAATTTAAAAGATATCTGCGATAAGTAGAGACCGGATTCGTATGCCAAAAATTTTAATCACCGCTGGGTCTAACCATTTTTTACCTCAAATTTTGACATCTTTTACCAATTTTGATATTAATGTCTCTAAGGCAAAAAATTGTAAGGATTCTCTATTTGTCGGTCGTTTTTAGACAACTCAACAATTTTCACCTTTAAAAAGCCAACTCTCGATTTAGTCCGTTAAATCGAGAATTGAATTTTTTAAAGATGAAATTGTTGAGTTGTCTAAAAACGACCGGCAAATTCAGAATCCCTACGATTTTTTGCCTTAGAGTGATCAACATCATAATTGGCAGTAGATGTCAAAAATTGAGGAAAAAAAAAGTCGGACCCAGCGGTGGATCAAAATTTTTGGCATACGAATCCGATCTCTACCCATGAGAATCCAATTCCTATCAGATCATGGGCTGGACCGGTGAGGATTGGGTGCAAAATTCGGGCCCAAAAAAATAAAGAGAAAACTTTATTTCTTTTATCCAACCTTTATTTGGGTAATAAAACATTAAAATAGCTTAAAAACCTTTTGTTTATGCCATAAACTTCATAACAGACCTTTTCTTTCTCTTTTCAGCTGCTTTCTAGCCATCCTTTTTCAGTCGCTCTTCTGGTTAAAAACTATTATATATGTTCGAGAAAGCTTTTCCTTTTTTACTGCTATTGCAAAAAGCTCAGGTTTCTGTCTTAGTCTCTGGGGTTGGAATGAAGCGAAAGGCAACTAATTTTTTTTTATATTTATTTTTAATTTTTTCTCCCACGCCTACCACTTTATATGAGGTAGAAAAACTAGAAAATTGCCTAGCACATATAAGAATTTTTGAGTCTCCACACACTGACAGGCTATTAAATTTTTTTTTGAGCATCTTCCAACTTTTATTTCTTTCTCTTTTCCTATTTGCATAGAGAAGTGCACAAAATCAGTTCATACTTCTCGTCTTTTTATCAACCCACTATTTGAGTTTTTGATTTTAAAATAGTATTTTGGATGTAAAATTTCAAGTTCACCATTTTAATTGTTGATGTGTTGGAAAAATGGCGTAGTTTTTTTTTTATTTAAGGAAATAAGCCACTTGCAACACGGTAAAGCGACACTGACAGGGTGTTGCAAAAAAATTGATCACTTAACAAAAATTGACGAGGTAAAGATTCCCGAATTTTGGAACCTCTCGAAAACTTCTAAATTGTTGGGTTTTCAAATTTGATTTGCTAAAATGTGTAATAGCGAAACAAGTTATACAAAATGTAGAGAAAATAAATAAAAAGTCAGAGAAAGTTCAAAGAAAGTTTGACCTAAGTCCAATGATGGGATTATTGGATTAAATGCTTAGCCATCGAGTCTCCACCGAAGATTTCAGGGCGGTCCCAGCATGAATCCTAAGCAATCCGACCTGTCTAAATAAATAAAATTCCACAAAGAGACTCTATACTGTGAGCACACCTCAATTTTCTAACAAGTCTTTCTATTGTCTTCAAGCTTTCTTCAATATTGCTGCGAATTCCTTTTACATCGTCGGGCAGAGCAGAGTTTTTGTACAAACGAGTAGACCTCTTAGCGATCGTCGGACCCAAATGGCAAAAACAAGCCTGGTGAATTCTACCTTCGATCCGAAAAACGTTTCAACCTTCATCTGTTGTGGCAAAAAAAAATTTCTGTTTTTTCTCCAAGATGCAGCAAATATCGAATTGAAAGCCGTAACTCTTGCTCTTCCATTCCTTTCTTGAGTGAATGAAGAATCCAAGGATCAACAATGACCTAATTGATACGTTTAAAGAAAAAGAAGTTTTAGGAAAAAAACTAAAAAAAAACTACCTTTTCTCGCCTGTTAGAAATAGACTGCAAAGCTTGCTGACTCAAAGATCCACTACTCTGAGATACTTCAGCAAAGCCTTCTATAGTTTCGATATCCATTTTCACTAAATATAATAAAACTAACAATCAGGATACCGAGCGGCCAGCATTTCACAAAAAGACATAGGAAAAGTTATAGTGAAGTGTGAGAAAGTAAATGCTACGAAATTGCTGCAAATTGCTACAAAAATTTTGTAGCTTTTGAGAACCATGGTCAAATCCTTTTTTACCTCAATTCTTGACATCTTTTGCTAATTAGGAGCAACTCTGGAACAGGCACCCCATTCGACTTTAGAAGAGAAGCCTTTTCAGATTCGGATTTTTGAACTCTTTTTGCCTACTAAAGAAATATAGCCACCTCAGTCGACTATTGAACAGTCTGACTGCTGTTCTAGAGTTGCCTGTTGCCATACTTTAGCCAGCAATTTTGATATTGATGTCTCTATGGCAAGGATCTGAAGTTGTCAGTTGTTTTTCAATAAGCCAACCTTATTGCCGTCAAAAAGGCCAAGTCTCGATTTAACGATACCCATTTTTGATTAATGGGTACCCTTTAATGCAGTACTTATCATTGAATTTTCAAAAGAGTATGCCGACGTAATAAAGATTAGACTAATAGGGAAGAATGGTGGAAGATGTGGAAGGTATTATTCCATTCAACAATTCTACAAATAAGGATTATTTTCAATGATTTCGATCTACACCTATTTCCAGAAAACCTTACACTCCTTTCTCCTCATTGTTTCTTGGACCTTAAGGGAATTGCCTTTAGGGTATGTTATTTTTGCGGAAGCGGACCAGTAGCAGAGCAGGCATAATGGTTTTGTTGGCTTGTCCAGACACAGACCATTAATTTCTGCATTCCCACATGTTTTCCGACTTGTTTTCGGCCAAGCTTTGTTCATCAAGACTGTTTTTTTTGGAATTGATGACTGTTACATGGGTTTTTAATTAATGTGGTAAATTCCCTGAAGATTTTCTCTGGCCGATGATATGGGCATCTTTTGGAAAACAGATTTTAGTCGGATGTGAAATGCTTGGGCAATTAATTTTACTATTTGGCTTGAATGACATAAAATAATTTAATCCAATACCTTGCTGGGGCTCAGTCTTTATTTCTTGCTTTGCCATGTTGTTAGCTCTCAAAGTGTTTCTTTTTTGTTCTCTAATCTATTCTTTGTTGCAAAAAAAGCATGGATTTATTATGCAAGTCGGCACGCCCTATTATTCTATTGTTGGCTGAGCTAGTGACACCAAATCCAAGAGAAAAATCTCTTCCTTTTTGGCTCTGAGAACTGCTAGGTGGCAAGTTGGCCAGCCCAACAATCAAAAGTTACATGAGAAAGCCAGTAGTCCAGAAAAAAGAAACCAGTTTCCTCGAAACGCTCAAGTAAACCCAATTTTTTTTAAAATGACCGCAAGCATTCTTTGTTCTAACAAACACAGAAGTGTCAGCTTAAATTTGATTTGAATTGGGTTTCTTTTTCTAGGCCAGTCGTGTTTCATAGATATTTTTGTTGAGAAAAGAGCGAAGAACAGTTGCCATACTTTTTCCATATAGCTAGCTTGCTGCCAAAATGTGGAATAATTGATGAAAGTGGTTGTATCTCAGATTCATGACTTCTGACTGAAATTCTGCATATACTATTCGAAAGCCCTACCAATTTTGCGTCAAATGACACCTTGACCTTAAGTTTTTCACATAAATAAATAATCCATTAACACACCTAAAAAATTGTAAACTTTCCAACTTTTGTACTTTTAGTTTAATTTTTGTAGAAAAAAAGGCAGCATTGACGCGTAATTTGACGCAACGGAATGGTGGAAGTAGAACTTTGTTCAGAAGTCAGGGATGTGAGATATAGTTGCTTAACACAGAAGTCTCAGGTTACAGGTCCTAAAAGACCATAAGAACATGTTTTGGGAGAATTCCCTATAAGTCGTTCCTGCGAATTTTTTAAAATAAATGTAGGATTTTGTGAAGGCTCAAATTGATTTACCCCCTCAAATTAATCATTTATCTCGTCAAAATAATTTTTTACCCCGTCAAATTTGAATTTTGCGAAAAATAATCATTTATCCCGTCAAATTACTCATTTACCCCGTCAAATTACTCATTTACCCCGTCAAATTTGAATTTCCCGCAAAATAATCATTTACCCCGTATAGCCTTTTGTGAATAACAAAAACTCAAAAATACCACAATATCCAAGTGGCCCTATCCAAGTGGCCCTATTTCAAGTGTAATCCGAAAGCTGTTGAAATGCGAACCAGAAACCAATTTTCCCCCACTTGCTCACTGTTCAACAAAACTAGATTGAGCAGGTGAAAAGTTGGTATGGCAGCATCAAAACAAGCAAGGGGTAAAGACACACAGCAAAATTATCTGCATTCAAGTTCTATTTCCGAGCCATCCAAATAAATGTGCATAATTAGTGTGCTGGGGGCACCCATTAAGCTGGCAGTCTTTGGTGCTGGTGCCCCTTCTACTGCACTACCAGCAAAACAACAGTGCTCACTCCTAGAAGAACGCTTCCCAAATTCTGTCGAATTAATCATTTGCTTTGAGGCCCCACGGCTTATCATTTTCTCATGGTTAAGCTGTTCTGCGATGATTTATAGCTTTGGTGGCTTTTTTACTGAGTTGTGTCCCTTAGAGCTTTGCAAATGTTTAACTTTATAAAACACATTAGAAGTCCATTCTTGTTTCCGATTATAGAAATTGTGAAGATTTGAGGTTTTTTTGATTTTGAAGGCTCGTCTAGGGTTAGCCTCCCGCATCCCCCCCTCTCTCTTGGCCAAAAAACGCCTGAAATCTCTTCCGCCCTATTTTTTTTGCTAATATTCCTCCCCAGTCGTGATTTCACGGAAGAAAGACCAACACTACTTTTGTCGGCTCTCTATATAGTGACATATTGAGTCAGTTTCCAGGGTTGTCACCATATCAAGCTTCCACTGTATCAGTAAGCTCTTTCGCGTGGCCCACACAAAAGAATATATATACTCTTTGGTGTTGTTCAAAAGCTTGCCGCTTCCTAGACATGCTATATACCAAAAGGTAGCTCGGCGTCTACGTTTTTATTTTGGTATGTAATATGCCCAGGAGCAACCGACAAAAGGTGTGTTAAAAAAACAATATGGCCGTAAGTCTGGCCGTGAGTCATTCTGTCGGCTTCATAGATCCTGTGACTGGAGTGCACATGGAAGTGGTGGAATCTCTATGTGGAACTGAAAAGATGCGCCGCAAGAACGAACATGGGTCTGCTTCAACTCTCTATGAAGGCTATTCTTCATAATCTTCTGGCGAATAAAATGATTGGTCCTAATATTTTCTTCAATTTGTTGCTTTTTTGGGTTCTTGGGGAGAGCAGCCAGAAGTGCCAACCCAAGTAGTTTCCTTTGCTCTTCCTTCTCCTTGCTGTTTGCAATAGCAGAATATTAGTGGATTATGAAAAAATAAAAAGTGTTATGAGTGTTGCAATTCTCGGGCTTAGATATTAGCACTACTTAGGACACCAAGAATAGCTGCAAGCACAGGGAGGAAGAAAAAAACAATCTATTTGGCTGCTGCAAAACTTCCAAAAACCATCTTTGCTTTTTTACATCATTTTTGTTGTTTATCTAGCTGTCTGTCATTCACACTGCTTTATTTATTTTTATGCTGGGAATAAAAACCAACAAAAAGTTGTATATGTGTTGTGTGCCAAGTGTGGAATGCTTAATGAATATGGCAAATCATAAAATATGCAAATCATAGCCTTGTTTGTTGGTCATATATCGTTATATTCATTCATTTTTTTCTGCTGTTTACAGCTGAAGTGGCAAACTAATAAGTAGGTTTTATGATTCAGAACTTATATTTAATTCAAGGTAGGCATCCCCTAAGCTCTGGACCCGTATTCAAAACTAGAATTACCCGGTAAATATTTATCGGGTAATAAAATGATCCAATCCGTATTCAAGTAAAATATTAGCCCGGTAATTTTCATTTACCAGAGTAAATTAATTTTTGAAAAATGTGCCCGGGTAATTATTTACCGAGTAATTATTTACCCCGTATTCAAAATTAATTATTCGGTAAACAATTACCTGAGTAATTTCCTAGCGTTTTGAATACCAACTAACATTATGCGCACCATCAACTCAATAAAAAAAAACAAAAAATAATCACGAGATTCATTTATGAGATATGAAAAGTACTTGAATGCCTTGACGATTAAAACGATAAACATAGTTTTTATTCAGCAATTTTTAGTCAACACAAAAAAACGGCTAACGCAGATCGAAAGAGCATTAAAAGTTGGAGTGTGAACATCAATACAAAAAAGTAGGCCGGAGAGATAAAAAGTGGGAAAAAATGGCTTGGAAGGTCGAGGGTAAATAAAATTTACATGCCCCCTAGCAAGTCAATTTTTTTTAACGTAAAAATTACCCGGCGGGTAATTTTATTTACCCTTTTAGCCGGGTAAATTCATTAATTTTGAATACGAAAATTACCGGGTAAAAAAAGTACCCGGCAAATAATTGCTAGGTAAATTTGCAAAAGATATTGAATACGAAAAAGTGAAAAAAATCACCAAATTATAAAATTACCCGGTAATTCCAAAAATTACCCTTTATTTTGAATACGGGGTAATTAAACAAGCCCCCGGTATTTTCTTTTACCCGGGTAATTATTTTTTATCGGGTAATTATCGTGTTTTGAATACGGGTCCAGAAACAAGAAATAAAGGCATATTTGCAAAAAGCTAAAGAAAAAGAGTAACAAGCACAAGAAGGGTTCAATAAATTGCTCCAAAGCAGGCTAAGCGCACTGCGCTTCTAAGTGTTACATGACTTGTAGAATAACTGCACCAACAAGTGTCAAATAAAGGACTGTAGTTAAAAAGGGGACCATTTGCCTCACCATCTCCAAAAAATGATAATTGAAAATTGCACAACCTTTTGTGTCTGGTCTAATCGCTCGCCTTATTATCTGTGTGGCCAAAGTTGTAGTGCACCATTTATGTGGATCAATCGATCCATTGATTGCTTGCAAGCACAGCATGTATGTATCTAAACAAATGTTTTATTTGCTTCAAAATAGGATGTTATTTCTCATTAAGTGTGGTAAACAACCTCTTTTCTCCAGTTTTCCCATATGTGTTGAGCATTCCCTTCAGGCTGTCTTATCTGATTTCCCACAATCTTGCACACCACATTCCTGGGCTGCTTTTTGCCTAATCTTCATTGTTGCCGCCCTTCTTTTTTTTTTGCTCACTTTAGCTGGCAACTCTGAGACGGCGCTCTCAAAACTTAATGACAATCGCGTGACTTTGTGTAATTCACTTTGCATTTGCTTGTTTATGGTCATTGTTTGGCTGTTGGCACACCTAGTTTTTGTAACATGTAGGCCGGAATTGTGCAATCAATTCTAACTCCAACCCCCAGCCATTTGCTCTGGCTTTGATGGTTTTGAAGGCCACAACTTCTTACGGGTTCATGAAAAAGGGGGAACATTTTGTCTAAACAATGAGATATTTTGTACTACCCTGGTTGCAAAGTGTCAGCCATTTTTGGTGGCAATACGATATTGGATTCGGGGTGCGATACAGCGCTGCCATATTACGATATTTGGCGTCACTAAAGTATACCCCACTCCCAAATCTTTTTGAAAGTTGTTTTTTAACCATTCCTAAGTAACTTTTATGGCCTAAAAATGATCAAAACGGTGTTTTCTGAAACTCTCCCCGATAAAAAACCGATTTTTTTTTTCAAAAAAAGAGTGACTTTTTGCCTTGAGGGACCAAACTTAACCCTTTGGACCTTGACCAACCATTTTTAGCACTGAAAGCTGGCATTTGAACATGACGGGTGGTGAGTCAGCACTGGTGACCCAAATTCTGGACTGCGGTAAACCCGGTTATTTTTCAAATATTTCATTAGAGTTAGAGATGCGCGCGTAGATTTAGCTGCGAGATGAATCCGAGCAATACTCTTGAGAAATAAATGCATCTAGAGGCACTTTCGGCCCTGGTCTAGTGATAAAAATAGGTTAGAATACCCTAATACTTAAGTAAAATCAAGTCCTTACAAGTCGAAACGGTCTAGTGCAATTGGATTGCTTGTCTAGCACGTACAAGTTCTTTTTCTTATTCTCAATCTAACAATTGTAATTGCTACACCTACCAATAGATATAAGCCAATTAATCTCTTTTAAATGCTATTCTTCTTCCTCTTTAGCATACAATTTAGAATTGAACAGAGTCGGTTTCCTTGGTTTCTGTCGCTTTTATTAACCAACCTTTTGGAAAACCCTGTTTTTGGTCAACCCACCATGTCCAACCCTAATAGAATTGTGTCAACACCCAATTAAGTTGGTTTAAAGCTACCTGTGCTGAGACTTTTTCTTTTTGTCTTCACTAATTTTTCTCACAGTCAGCCCTGAATAAATGGTTAGCCCAAGAGGTCATCTTTGAAGCGCCCAGTTATCCAGGGGATTTTTCCAACAGCACCACTATTTGAGACCACTCTCGCGATGCCCCTTTATCGCCAGTTCCTAGTTATAATAGACTCACTCAATTTTAATTATTTGGATCTCTTTCTAATTCTGGCATGAGCTGTATTTTTTATGCTCCAAATTCAGTAAGAATTCATATTTTTCTTTTATTTTATTCCAGCTTTTCCAACCCCTTTTTTCAGAAATGTTAATGATAACTTGTAACACTGCCAGTCAGCCTTCTGATCTATTATAATTTGTCAAAATTTGTTTTAGGTCATTCTCAAGGTAGGACACTGAGCTAAAAAAAACACGGTTTTCGATTAAACCCTTCTGTTTTTAATTCCCTATACCTGATACCGTAGACTGTAATTGAAGCCGTCTCTTTAATAGAAACCCCTGGCTGGAATATGGTATCCGGTCATGTCCCAAAATCGTATTACAACCATTTGTTTGTATGTTTTAGGCCTAGAAACGTATATAAAAGATGCTGTTAGGTGGGGGAAAGCCACTTTCGGACTCTATTGTGGTATAACCACCCCCCTCCCCCAAAGTTGATTTTTTCGGAAAAAAATTTGACCAAAATTTGATTTTTCGCCTTGGTCCCCCAAGTTAGGGTAAGTTTAAGACTAGAGTTAGGACTACGATTAGTTTAAGGATTAGAATTAGCATTAGAATAGCCCTAATCCCTAACCCTAATCCACTAACCTAATCCTAATCCCTAATCCTTAAACTTACCTTAACCCTAATCCTGACCTATTAGGATTAGGGTTAGGTTAGTAGCTAGGGTTAGGATCAGGGTTAGTTTAAGGTTACTTATGAAAACACTGCTATAGAGAATATAAAGCTGATTTCGAGAAAATTCAGAAAACAACAGGTGGACCAAGCCAATTTTTGAAAATTTCAAATCGACACAAACTTTCCATACAACCAAAGCTACCCATCTTGAATGACTGCAGCTTTTCTAGAGAAAAAAATTGGCTGGATTCACAATTAGAAAATAAAAGAACAAAAGCAACAAAAAAAAAACAGCTCTATTTATATTTGAAAGGGAAGCTTAATGAGGCTTAAACAAGCTTTTTTAAACATTTGTCACAAATTTATCAAAACTAAAAGTAAGAGCATAAGCAAAAAGACCCCGAAACTCCGTTATAGTCCCTGTGGAATTGCGGAAGAAAATAGAAAAATAATGCGTTTTCAAGTTTTTTATTGTCTTTTGAAGTTGCATGGCTTTCTTTTCCTGCCAACACTTCTCTTTTGCTCACAAAAGACTTATGATTCCCTATCTTCAAACCTTTTATTATGCTTTTTTGAAGTTGGCTGGGTATTGTGTTCGGCATTTTTGTTTAAATCATGAGCCAAATCTATTCCATGTTTGTACACGACGCTTTTAATTTGAATGTATGTTATTTTGTGTGTGTATGTGTCTTGGTATGACGACTCATAGCTCCATTTATAAATCCATCTTATTTTTTGCCTTGGTCTGAGTTTTTTTCAGAAGTTTTAAACTAGATTTTGGCTGGACCAGGTACTGGTCTAAACCTAAGACTAATTTGTAAGATTTAGCCTTAGGCTTAACACCTACGTCTAACTAATATACCGTATTTTCTCTAATAAGGCCCCACCCCCTTTGATTTAAAATCGTGTTCTTGGCATTCTGTTTTTGGCTCAACTTTCTCAGATGACTCTCAGGCGATTTACCAACCAAATTGAAGCTGAGAAAATAAGCTAAAATTTGGTTGGTAAATCGTCTGAGAGTCATCTGAGAAAGTTGAGTCAAAAACAGAATACCAAGAACACGATTTTAAATTGAAGGGGTTTTATTAGAGAAAATACGGTAACTTGGTTCAAAATGATAAAGTAAAAACTATTTTGAAACTTTATTTGAGCCGTTTTCGCCTGAAAGTCAATAGATAGAAAGAGACGTATAAACCTGTTCTGCATATGAACAAAAAAATTACCAAGAAGTTAGCATTTAAAGTCCCTATTAGAACCTTTACGCCACCATTTAGACTTAATCTTTGGTATTTAATTAACCATCTTATTGGCGCACTTACGTGCATTGTTTGAGCCAGATTAACTAATAGTTCTTCTCACCCTTTTAGCAAATTAAAATACGCCATTGTAATCATTGCTTCACCTACTGCTCTCACTTGTCTGGGATTATAGAGGGCAGATGGAAAGCTTACAGCACCTGCTAATTCTATGCTGTTATGGAGGTGCTCCATTTATTGATTACTCGGCAGTCAATTCCCAGAATTCACTTGCTACGGCAGTTGGGCATGAGGCCACTAGAATGGTTGGCTAACTCTGTCCTCGCTTTTTTCATTGCACTAACGAGCACATTTGTTTCCAGGTTGATCCAACCGACTGGATAGCTGTGGATTCTACAGGTAGATATTGACAACAACAAAAAAACATTATGTGGTGTATGTAGTATGGGAATGGGAATGTATGGAAATTTAATGGGAATGTAATACAAGGATTCAGGTTTTTTGCCACCACCGGATTAGGAATCCGATTCTTTTCAAGAATCCCTGTCCGCAATCCTTCTGGTACTTCCATCCTCCAGTCCTACCCGTGCACTAACCCTAGCACCGGGGCCACGACCCTAGCACCGGGGGTTTCCCTTGGGGATACCTGGGTCCTTGATGCCAACTATAATAGGGTCTTTTATCGTTAAAATTGCATGTAGCAGAGGGTTGGGGCCGCTAGGCCGGGGGGCTTCCCTTGTGGATCCTCTGGGGGTCCCTGGTGATCCCTGGGGGTCCTTGAGGGTCCCTGGGGGATCCTTGGGGATCCTAAGCCTAAACAACAAGACGCTCCACGACAAGGTTTTTTCTTTTCTTGGTTTTTACATTTCTTGGTTTATTTACACCGACACTATAGAAGAGGCGAAAATTCTTGTTCTATTTTTTTTAAGCTTTGTTGTCTGATGTGGATGGCCTATATTTTTTTATATGCTAGACCA